>QFDV01000135.1:148657-178653 GCA_003315845.1 Lactarius trivialis
TCTCTCCGCTGTCAGGTGTTCGCCCTTCTTCCCCCTCCGCTTCCGCCACGCAGACGCGCGTGGACGTGCCTCCACCAACGTACATCCCGCCCCAGCCACCTCTCCTCCTCGTCCCTTTCGTCAACCTCGTCGGTATCAAGCTCATCCCCCTCATGATCTGGGACTTCTTCAACGAGCGACAGAAGGTCCAAGCGGGAGCCGAGGCAGCGTACAAGCTCGTCTCGCGCGCCACGCGCCCGCTCGAGCGCTCCACCGACGCCGACTTTGACGTGTCCGCGGAGGCCTACTATAAATCCTCGACGGCCGGCTTACCAGCCGAGGTGCAAAAGGCGCGCGCGGAGTACTACAAGACACTCCCAGAGAAGCTCGCGACGGCCCGTGCTCTTGCGCACGGCGATCGCGAACCGACCAAGTTGGAGATCGAGGCGCCGCCACCGACAGAGGTGGAGTTGCGTGCGGAGCGGCTCAAAAAGGAGACTCGGTGGAAGGCAGATGAGCGTGGATGGGAAATGGTCAGCCCGGTCACACCGGTTGAGTGGGACGAACGCTGGGAAGGCGCGCTAGAGGTGTTCGTTGACCCACCAGAGTCCCAATGGGACTCTGATTCAAAATCCTCATAGAATGAGCACTTGGATTTGGTTGGTTTACCGTAGAATATCTTTGCCCGCTTATCCTCATTCTAATAGCATAATTTTACCCCCAAGCTGTAGAAGCGCGGGAAAGCGCGACTGAATGATACAGCAAGTACAGGCAGTAAGCGAGAAGTTACTTACCTCAGCGTTTGGGAGAAATGGCTGGAGTTCGGGGTACAACCATGGAAGGCATGGTAATGCAATTAAAGAAAATTTCCTATCCTAATGGTATGGCGACGAGCGTGATCGACCTCGACCGCGAAGTGTCGTAGGGTCGCCCGTTCGGCCAGCCCGAAACAGCTCGACGCAGTGCCAGTGCGCATCGTGGTTGACAAACTCCAACACAACCAAGGGTCTTGTGTGCATCAAAAATTATTGGCACGTACAACTACTTGTCCACAAGCAACAACCCATGCGAGACATACACAAGCCCTTCTCTTGCCTATTCAATCCTCTTTTGTTACCCGACAATCTCAATGCTGTCGGTGGTTGCAAGCCACTCTTCAAACTCGGCAAGATAATCAGGCTCAGGCTCAGGGGGTATCGGAGGTGCCAAATTGGCAGGTACGGGGGTCCAGTCTTCCCCGTATATCTCCTTCTGTCTTGCCTTCCAAGCGACATAGAATGAAGGCTCCTCAAAGTCGAGAATCCACTCTTTCTTCTTCGGAGATGGCGACCGACAAGAAGACGGCACGGCAGGAGTTTCGTCCGAGTCACTATCGAGAACGAAGTCTTCTTTCCTTGCAGAGAAAGTAGATCGTGGTCCCTCAGCGGGGACGCCGAGCCCAGCGTTACTCTCAGAATTGCGTGCTTCGACTTCTAATCTTCGTTTCTGGAGATTGGTCAGAATTGGGACGCAAGTTATTTCTTTGCGCGCACCTGGGGTCGGAAGTGTGGCCTTTGGATCTGCGGAGGGGACACAGCCGTAACCTGCGTGATTGTGAGGTCCTGGGCTAGTTCAATACTCCTCTTGCGCTTGGGAGGGGTCAACTTGGACCTGACGTGACCGGCGGCTGGGTCATTCCGAGTCCTCGCAACATCTGACTCAGTCGGCGTGATCCCTTCCAGATGAGCGTCGCGAACCATAGCATCCATGTCAGAATCCGAATAATCAGAGTTGCACGGAAGTAGACTTCCTTGAGCTCCTCCCGCACTACCAACGTCAGTCCGCACAAGGTCATGGAGATCGGGGAATTCGTCAGAGTCGCTCAAGTCAAAGAGCCGCGCTTTTCCAGACATCCCGCCATCTTCCTCCAAGCCAGAGAAATCCATGTCAGGCCTCGGCCTTTTTTTCGCTGTGTTGCCTGTAGGCTGAGCATTGTCTCGGGGGAGTTTGATCCGCTTTCCATCAGAAATCCTCATATGCAAATCAGTCCCAGAGCTTTTATGAAGGGCTTGGAGCTGCCGAAGACTAGCATCGAGACGCTGGGCAGGAGCCTTGGGTTGGGATGTTCGCTTCGAGTTTTGACCGTCAGGTATTACTGCCCGTGTCTTTGCGATTGACGGATCCGCCCTAGGCTGAGACCCTACACTACGCTGTCTCGAGGTGGATGGGGGTCTTTTGACACCATCTCGACAGCTTCGTAACAGGCGCTCGCGTTCAAGTTAGTTAAATGGAGAGGAAGGAACAAGGCATACCACAAATGGCGGCAGGTCGTCTTATCCTTGCAGGGATGGTTGCACCTGAAGGTGTCAGTAAGAAGCAACAAAGAATGCAAACACCCTAATACCTGTATCTCCCGTTCGGCAACTTCTCTGGTCTGGTGAGACAGTGCTCTTTGTCCGTTCGTTTGTCATTGCCGACATGTGGAGGCTGTGCTGTGTCTTGTCTGTCTTTCGTCGTATTGTCTGTTCGATGAGAACGTGGGCGCGCGGCTCAGCGTCCATGCCAGTGGGTACCCTTACCGAGATGGCTCTGACTTGAGTCTATGGTTGGGACCTCGTCATCACTTGGAGCAATGTTCCAGAAATCGTCGTTGTCTTCCAGGCCATCAAGCACCATTTCCTGTCGCAGTCAAAGGCTTCGGTTAGTATTGACTGTTCCAATCATGAGAAAGGTCTTCATTCACCATGTCAGTCATTGGACGAGTATCCGTGACAGGAAACTCGTCCACATCGATTTGGGGCTTGTACTGTGAACTGATAGTGACACCAGCGATACCGTCCTGTATCTGTTGTGACGAATAGTGGGTGCGAAGGTGATTTCCAGCTCACCGACGACATATAAACGCGAATACTCTGGCTTGGCTTGGTAAGCTGGGCGGTGATAGAGAATGATTTCGACTCTTGGAGACTCTTGGTCCTAGATGAAATTTAGTCAGTTCCCAGAAACATGCTGGCCGAGAGTAGTAGCTCAACGGGATCCTCCGAAAATCGATAAATTCCAGGTCAGATGTCACTGTCAGGACGTGGGTCATGTCGGCGAAGTGTCGAATGTTGTGAGCTTTGGATTTTGACGAGGCGCCCTCCAAAGAGACCGAACACTGAATCTCGAGCTCCACGTCGATGGGATCACCACTGGAAGAGTGTATGACCGACAGCTCGTCGATGGTGACCGAGTACTGGGGAAGCTCTCTGGCGGCTAACAAAATCTTGTGCCCAGAGGCTTGCTTTTTGTTCAGCAGCTAATTGGTGGTAAGACAAGAAGAAGAACCGAATCAGCACGCGCACCAAATCAATATAGCCAGGATCTTGTGCTCGCAGTTTGTCGAAAGTTGTAATACCGTTCTCTGCAAGGATCTGATGGCAGTACATGAGTCCGCGTCTGAAAGTAGAGCATCATTTTTCTATGACCTTCATCCTGGGAGATGGAACTAGTCAATGGAAAATGAGAGCAGAAATATGGTTCATGGCTTACGACTTTTCGCCAATTGTCTCGATTTGGCAAAGTACTGAAGGCCTGTCTTCCCAGACCCTAGCGCTGATGTTGCGCGCCCTTCGTGCAAACCATTGTAAGCGCTCCACTCCGTGGAAAAGTGCCACCGATCGATGAGTACTCACAATTCTAACCCATGCTTAATCTGGGCTCCATTCCGCTTTTCTATCGCAACCTCAACCATGGCTGCAAGGGTGAGCAGTAAATATCACTACGACGGTTGTACATCTTACCTCTAGCAATACGATTGGCGTGCCGGAAGACGGTGAGCGAGTCGAGCAGCGCACTGCTTTCTCCAGATTTGTATTCCGTCGCGTGGAGAGAGATTCTTCCAAGGATAGCCTGGTGGCGATGTGATTAGTATGGTGTTTATACCTGATACAGTACGTTACTTGAATGAGCAGAAACACTTTATCAGCGGCCTTTTCAATCCGCTTTATCTTGAAACGAATATCGATATTTTCTTGCAATTTATTGTAAACCTAGGGTCTTTGTAGTCAAGTATCAGCAGGGACCCCCGTGGCTGTTCACCTGCTTATCTCCGGCTCGCATCTTCAGCTCGGAGAACCTAGGGTACAGATTTACCAGGCGAGCCCGAGATAGGTCAGTAAACGCACTCTTCTGAGGCCGCAAGTATTTCTAGCTTTTCCAGAGTCGTAGCTTGAGTGGTGCAGACAGCCCCATTGACCAGACTTACCATTTCCCGCAGAGTGGCCTTGATAGGGAGGTTCATGATTAGAGCCATCTCGAGACAAGCCAATCAGCGCAATAGGACAAAAGCCCAACATAAATTCCTACGGTAGCCTGCTTTATGTAGTACTATCATCAAGGAAGGATGAGCCAAAGTTGCACAACCAGAGTAGTGCACGTACTTTGCTCATAATGTCCCCAAATTCTGTTGAGCGTAGCTCTACTGCTCCCCCTTCGACATAGTCCAGAAGCTCTGCGCTTCTAAGGTCACCGATGCATTGCATAATCATGCTGTTGAGCCCGTCTTGCCAGTTCTGCTCGTTCGGCATGTACCGCTGAAGGTTCTGAGCCATTCGGCGGAACATGAATGAGTTGCGCAGCCACTCCCTCGCTGTAGCGATGTTCGTGATGGTTCCGAGGCCAATTTCGGAATTCAGATGTTCCGTGAGGTTTGTATGTAGAGAGCTTTCCAGGATTGTCTGGCCTTGTCCAAGAGCACGATATTTACCCTCCAATCCAGACTCGCACATGATAATAGCCACGCCCTCCTTATCTGCACTCGTTTTCTCGGCGAGAGTTAGAACAATGAAAGAATGGACGCACCGAATTGAGGTCGCCCCTGGCCAAGTAACAATGTTTTCTCATTAAGTTAAGCATGGAAATTGACGCTGATCTGACTTACAGCTCGTCCGATCATCTGCATTATGTCCAAGTCCGAGTATTCTTGAGAGACGCCGTTTTGGAATATTCTGACGTCTTTGATTACGACAATGTGAGCGGCTGAAGAGGGTGTTAGTAGACGTAAACATTCCTCTAGTGGGGTGGCTCACGAAGATTTACGCCCACAGCGAGAGTCTGAAGGAGATAAGGGACATAAACTAAAGATGAGTAGCTAACACACCGAAGTCGCAACGATGACACGCAGAATCCTGTTCATAAACAATTCTTCGACAAGTCGTTTATCCGAGAGCTCCAGTCCAGCATGGTGAGCACCAATGCCGGCTGCGGCAAGTTCTACATAGAAGAAAAAAAGGTAAGTATAAGGTTACTATCAACGAGATGCAGCGACTTTCTTTCTAGCTGTTTGTTTTGAAATGTCTTTTCAATCCTAGGGACCGGATCAGCGTTCATTCGGCGAAAACGGTACAGACAAGCCTCTTAGGTGACGACCAGGGCACAGTTTGCTTGTTGTTTACGGCTTTGTAATAATCTACCATTAACTGTTCTGCGGTAGTAAGGACTCCTAATCTTCTTGTCAGACGCCGTAGGTAAAGGTTCGCGACATCTCAAACCTTTCCGTGTTGACACGAAAATCAAGATCGGCTTGTTAGCGGAGTGTTGTTGAAGGAGAGGGAATAGACGGTAGTTCAACGATCGCGCGAATAAGAAGTCGTTTTGATTCTTCCCTCTTGGAAAGCCGTATACAAAACGTGAAAGTTGACAGGGCCGATATTCTTCTCCAAACTGTTGAAAGTCAGCACACTCGCGGGACAACATGGCGACAAGTTACCCTGAAAGTCGCGGCGGCACCGTTCGAATGCCGGCTTGCAATCCAATGAGCAACGTCATCAATGTTCGGAACTGTAGCGGACACTGCAACGAAGCGCACAGCCGAGCCGCGCGTCTTCATACGAGACACCACTACTTCGAGGGTGCTTCCTCGCGACTCGTTGAGTATATGGACCTGTGTGCTGTCATTTTATGGGAAAGGGGCGCTGTACGAAATGGCATACTTCGTCGATGAGGAAGAGTTGTATTTGCGATAGTAGTTGGCTGTGAGTGGACCTACGAATGTGATCAGATTCCAGAGTTGCTCCGACGAGTATCGCTCACCAGCTCCTGGTCAGACTATCCCACTTTTCAGCCTACCGTGGCTTGTCAGAAACTAGATCTAGGGTGGGGTCCATGGTGTAAATCACCGTAGTAATGCTGATGAATAGTCAGCATGGCAAAGAAGATATCCAGTATACCATGAACACTCAACATTATATTTGTGCCTTTGACATCCCCCCAGACGCTCTTACTTGGCTGCACTGTGTCCCCAGTAAACTCGCAGCCTGAATTATATTAGGATAGGCGATACAGCGTTTCAACGAGCCCACATACACCTTATGCCCAGGGATCCAAACTTTTCCGTCCAGTCCCTGGTCCTCTCTGCGCAGAGCGCCTTCTCTGACTGAGTCCATGGGTTTTTAACAAGAATAAAAGAGCACACCTTGGTCGGAGCCATGTAGACGCACTTTGCAGCGGAACCGCGACCCAACGAAGTAACGAGCATATGGATTATAGAGAGCTCAAACAAGACTGTTTTACCACTACCAGTTGGTGCTGTGTCGATAAGGGTAGAGGGAAGGAGGAGATGGGCTATGTAAACGTGACAGTTCTTACTGTACCGATAGACTCACCGCTCACGACCTGGCAGATCGTCACATGTGTGGGTAAAAATGAGATTACGCAAACTCACCACGTTCTCTTCTGATTTCATGATCTAGAATAGGTATAACTCGTACATTGGCTCGCAAAAACGTCAAAGAACTTTCTTACAGTGTCAAAGCAACTTGATTGCATGGCATTGAAGGTTGCAAACTTGAACATGGCACGATACATGGCAGCTAAGGAGAAGATCAACGAACGTCACCATGTTAGGTGAAAGAATAGACACGGACGCAATTCCGAGATCTCTCGAAGCCATATGCTGTCTGGATTGCATATTGTCGAGTTGTTGCTCCCTTGAGCGCAGCTATCCAGAGGGCCGCGTGGCATATCGTTGTCGAGTTTAGACTTTTGCTTTTGTAACGACATCCGGTTCGTATGCGCATTTTGTACGGAGTAACTAGGAAGGCGCGCCACAGTATTCTGCTGCTCGCGGACTATAAGGAACGAGAGCATGTCAGCGGTAGAGTAACTGCGCATGATCAAGCGCATACATGAGTGGCCCGTAGTAAGATACGTAGTTGACAGGTCTGAGTCCCGGGAAACTTGATGAGGTAACAGCACTGGAGAGTGTTGAAGGAATGGACCACCAGCAAGACCCGGATGGCCGAGCATATCATCATCGAATTTCCCAATGTCATCTGGCTCAGACGGTGCTCGAGAGGGGAAGTCAGAAGGATGGTTCCATGACCCTATTAGTCGCGTACAGCTTAGCTTAGAATTACACCAAAGTAGGACGCATACATTCACCGAAATCGTCGTGGTGACTATCACCGAGCGTTTCTTCCAGGAGGCCATCAAACGAGGAAGAGGGAAAATCCTCCGTGTAATTTTGAAGCGATCCCTGAGAGTAATGATGTGGAATTCCGTCCTCGTCCATCATATTACTGGGGAGAGGAGGCTGAAGGAGGCTTCGCGCGTCTCGACACGCACGAGAAATTCACATCACGTGGTAGTGTCCTTCAGTGCACGGGAGTAAATTTGAATTTGTGACACAACGCGTTTACATCCACCCGATAACTGACTAGATAACATGGCCACCAAACAGACTCAACAGACCCAACAACAACAGCAACTCGCGAAACAGAAAGCTGCCGAGGCGGAGGCAGAGAAGATCAAAGAATACATAGCGAAGTGAGCTTATCATCCTCTCTTCCAATCGAATTATTCTCATTTGTTGCCTCTGAAGCATCCATTATTCTGATCGCTATACCGACGACGAGTTCGAATACCGGCACGTCATCCTCCCAAAGCCCCTGTTCAAGATGATTCCCAAGACCTATTTCAATCCAGATGATGCGGGCGTTCTTCGTCTCTTGTCAGAGGCAGAGTGGAGGGGGATCGGCATCACTCAGAGCTTGGGCTGGGAACATTACGAAGTCCACGGTGTGCTCGCCTCTTTCCATCCCTCGCGTGTCTTTTTTTGATGCCACCGCCCGTAGCTCCTGAACCCCATGTTCTACTCTTTCGCAGAGCAAAGAATTTCGACTCGCACCAAGCTGCACAACAAGTCCCGGCTCATGAAGGACAGCTACAAAGTAAGGCGGGCGCGAAGAACGGTCGGAAAAAGTAACATAATCAGCGGTTCCTTGCATCTCGTGTTCACCCTACCAGTCAGCTCTCATGACGCTTGTTTTCCGCCGCTTTCACGTTTTGCTGTGTACTTTTGCCACACTGTTCCTATATCCCACTGTGATATTATCTTACTGGTCCTGTTCCATGTTCTGACACTTGTAACGATGGCCTGCCCTTGACCTATAATGCACTACGTTACGAATCGGTACGTAATTAACGATTGGCCCGGACAAATGACTACGGAGTGCTGCATCTGTGACCCAGCACGGCGGATGCTACCATGACGATGGCACATGCACGATTACCAGTCCTAAGGGGAATGACGCATCCGACGCATCCAAGCATGACATGCATGACACCCTGATTCGAAAGAGCACTTTCCATTCTTATACTCCAAAAAGTTGTTTGGCACTACATGCATTACTTATACTACTATCTATTCGCATAAAAAATGTAGTGGGTACCTGCAAGTAGAAGCAAATCTTTGATCAAAACCTCGCAATTGGCAAGTCATTCCAATCTACCAGTGGCTTCGGTGGTTCGGAAACTTGAAGAGATTTCCTGAATGCCGAAATGTCTTTGATGTAGACCACGTCCTCCTTTAGCGAGCCTGTCGCATCCTTATCTGCAGGGAAGCGCACTGTGAGTTGGGGAAGTGCAGAAAAAGTCTTCTCGGCTGCCCCAGCAGGACCATCCGCGAGTGTAGTTTTCCAGAAAGTTGCAAATTGAGGTTCAGATGGCTCCCCGTCCGCAAACAGTGAACCGCTCCAGTCGACGTCTTCGAGATTGAAGCCTTGCTCGCGTGCAATCTGTACAAAGGCATCGGCGGCGGCGCGGCTGACGTGCTTTGGCTTTGGCTTCTGCGACTGTACGTGAATCGATAGCTTGGAACGCGTCTTGGAGGATGGATGGACACGAGTCAGGAATAGAGACAGTACATCCTGCTTGCTGACGGTACCCAGAAAATCGGCGTCCTCGGTGCCTGTTGTGAGTTGTTTTAATACGGCCGAATTGTTTCTGTCGAAGAGAACAAGACACTTACGGCGTAGGAAATCTAAGTATCCCGAGTCGACCTGCGCCCAATGTCTGCTGACCTCTTCGTTGAGGTTCTTTGCCACTTCCCGCCATTTTCTCTCAAGACCGTCCCTTTGCTCCGCGAACTGTTCGTCTGTCGTGCGCTCAATAACGCCCTCCATATGGTCCAAGAATGCTTCCACGCGCTCCTCCAGATACACAGGTCCGCGCTCGCTTTGCACGACGATACGTAGGCCGGCATCGTTATCTCCTGGTGCAGTCCACATGCTGGCCCCAACGATGTAGCCTAGCTGCTCTTTCGTGCGAAGGATATCGAAGGCCGGCTCGGATAGAATTTGGGTGAGTAGAGCCGCCGTGACTCGTACGCGACGATCGACATTAGATCCGTAGTGAACGTAGTACGTTAGGGCAGAGTTGGGCTCGTTAGCGTTGGGAGCGAGGGAGGACCAAACATAGTTGGAGGCTAATGGGTATCAGATGCAAACAAGTTGTAGAAGCCATAATACGCCACCTTCTGGAAGCTGTAGTGATAGGTCGACGGGGCCGGCGCCCGACAGAGGACTTGCTGGGATGATCTCTTCAGACATTTTGGCGAGGTGAATGGCCTCATCCTTGTACATGTTCCCGATCACGAGCATCTTGGTTTCAACACGTGACAATAGCACCCCTGCGTGGTTTTGAACTTGTGCCGGAGTAATAGCTGAAGTACAGTAGAACGAATCAGTTTCCCTTCTGTCATGAGGTCATGTGGCTCACAATCGAGGACCTGTAATTTCTCTAAGATTGTCCACTGCTTCTCATTCATGAGGTATCGTCCGTAATAGTCCGACAGTTGATAGCTTTGGCCAAGGAAAAAGTTCTCCCAATCTCGTTTGATCTGAGCAAAGAAAAATTTGAGCGGATTCCTGATGAAAGTTGTGAAATGTTACACACCTTTTCTTTCATAACCTCTAGCCTTTCCGCACGAACCTCCAGGGATTTCGCTTTTTCCAGCACATCCCGCAGAAGGACGTGAAGCTTATCATTGTACCCAGAAACGGAAACGTAAAACCCGAGTGAAGACGCTTCAATTGAGTAAGAAAGACCTGCGAGGGCTGCATCGTAGGAATACTCGTTGAGAGCGTCCGTCACGAGGACGGTATACAATCTATACCAATGTTCGGTCAGAAATTTGAATGACGTGTCAACAACGTACTTGGTCAATACGGATGTGATTGGTGACTCGTTTGAAACTGGAGCGCGGAATTCAATGATAGCGCGAGCCTTGGGTACCCAAAACTGGTCATCCTTCTTATGCCAGAGTGTCGTGCGCGGGCTTTGATATATCACATGAGGGCGCGGCTGCGGCTGTAACAAGTTGTGAGCTTAAAGTACATTACGACAATCACGTCGAGTTTTACCTGTGTGACCTCCCGCTTGTCGACCTCCAATCGCTTAGGAATGAACTCGTTTGGATGAGGAAGATGGAAATCATCGATGGTATTTGGACCTTCTGCCTACGCTAGGGCGTGAGATGCGAAGTCACGAATAGAGATATGTGATCGCTGTACCTCTCGGACAAACGCATCGTCGAGCCGCTCGACTCGATATGGTGTCTCGTACCACGGTTCTGTCTGCCATTGCTGAGGCCCGAGTGTCCTCTCGAATTCCCCTCTCTTTGCCATGAACAACGTACGGCTGTTCCGAACACTCAAGCCTTCTAGAGTACGTGATGCCACTGCCTGAGCGACACCCTCGGGATCCCACTCTGAAACGACCTGAGGTGCTTGGATCACTAGTTCGCGTGGTACAGGCCACGAGAGTTTGTCGGTAACCCAGACCGCGTAGTCGTCGGGACGGCGCTTCTCTGAGAACCTAAAGCGAATGTTCGAGAGGGTGGATGCTTCTCTCTGATGAGTTGGGCTAAGATCGGTCGACCGTAACATGGACATGAATTTGAACGTAGACATCGAAACCTCACGGTAGTTTTCTATTAGAATTCCTGTCAGTTGAGCGAAGAAGGGCGCTGAGAGTTGGCTCACCGAATCCATTCTGTGACAGATAGAGAAGGATCTTGAATGAGGCAAAGCCGCGCCCTAAATCCTGGACACCAGCGCTTAATGATGTAATCCAGCCACGTTCCTTCAGAAAAGAGTGCAGGGAACCTGCGCCTTCGTGACCAATTATGTCTGTTAAATAATCTCCTGGCTTGAAGCGCCATTGAGAGATCTGTTCATCTATTGGAAAAGATATCTCCATTGCATGGAAATCCATGATAGTTTGAATTTGGACCAGAGTCTGTCGTCAAAATAGCTATAGCTGGCTACGGACGCAGAGCAAAAGTTAAAACATACCCCTTTCTCGTTAGGGCCGAATGGGTGATCTGGAATAGAAGGCAAAGGAGTCTGGCCACGGTTGAGTATGGGCGAGAATAAATTGACAGCCAGCTCGGACAAACGATCGAGAGAATCTATCCCCAAGTTGGATTAGATGAGAAAGGTAGAAGCGAGGAGTGGATGCCAGAGCCAGATCTAACCTTTGCCAATTATGCATAACCTCATTCGACTAGCACAGTATTCCTTGCCCCACCATTCAACGAGACGGCGGCGGGTCTCCCGGCCGACGGGACCCCCGTCGTCGTTAGATTCGAGAGTTGAGAGAGAGCTTACGGACGAGACTGGGGACGGGAGGGAGGAAGATATAGGGGAGGGAGCACTACTTTTAGCGCCGTTTATACCGTTCTTGGAGCCATCTTTCTTCAACTGTCGCGCTGCGCTTGTCAAGCTTACTTTGTTTCCTGTACCAAACTTGCTCCATACATGGCCAGGTTTAGCGAGATGCTTGTTGACCTGATATATACGCCACACGTCGTTCTGGTGGTTTTTCTTGTGTTCGGAGTCAACGGCGTTTAGTTCGCGGAGGGTACCAGATGGGGCAAACAAGGGAGAATGAAAGAAGCCAGAAAAGCGTTCGAGGGCGCCAGCGAGAGCGGACGTTGACACGTTGAAGAAATAATTGGTGTTCGTGGATGCCGTGAATGCGTTCGAAGAGCCATTATTCCTGGAAAGAAACTGTAAAGCCATCAGATGCGATCGAGACGTCTTGGGAAGTAATGAACCTCAGAATACTCGTTCTCCTTTGGAAATTGCTCGGTTCCCTGAAGTCTGTAGTCAGAATGTGTTGTCTGTCATTCCAATTCGATGGGGTAAATACCATGAACAAGAGATGCTCGCAGAAGTGCGCAAGGCCCGGCATGTCGACCTAATAGATTCGTAGTGAATTAGCTATACAGTCGCATTTGGGGGTGGGTCTAGAGTTACTCACAGGATCATGCAAATGACCAACAGCGACGTCCAAACTAGCAGCGGCCTTGTCAGCTTTTGGGTCGTGAATCAACATCGCTTGCAAGCCATTCTCGAGTCCGATTAGCCTGTACTCGCGGTCATCCTGCTGAGACTTTTGAATTGGTTTGTCATAGACCCAGTGAGCGGGGGTCTCGTGCGAAATCCGGGGAAGCCAATTTTGAGCATCGTCAGGAACGCCGACGTCGAGGAAAGGTGGAGAGAGCATAGAGAGACGCTTGATTATGGGGCTCATGCGCGAGATGGTGGTGATGGAAGGAAAGACCGAGCGAGATTTCGCCAGCCTGAGGAAGGATGGCATAATTGACCCGAACCTAAAAGCGGGGACCGTCACGATACCGGGGTTTCACAATAAGGACTGCGGCCACCCTGTGTCCTAAGACCGGTCGGAGTTTTTTTGCTTTCATCCACACAATTTTAGTCGACATATTTCCAGAGTCAGACGTATGAGATGATGGGTGATAGGTGATAGGCGATGTGAGTGAGATTGGGTGGGGATTCTGCTGGTGTTGGTCTGGATATGTGCATGACCGGTGCGGTCGTCGTCTGTTTGGTAATAAGGATTACAGTTAGACGATTCTCGATTCTCCGACTGGTGCAGCTGAGTTTGATCACTCATCAACATTGTGAGCACTTATATGTACTTTTCGAGCATATCTGAGCATTGATTTTTTTAATCTTTAGTGACCCAAATACGGCCTCCAAGGAACAAGCCGAAGCGGAGATGGTGCAAGAACCGGACGCGTCTGCCACAGACGCGTCGATGTTACGCGCTCGTTCAACACAACTCTGACCGCGTCGTCGATGACCAACATGTCTGCAACCCCCTACACTCCACGACATTCACGAACACATAGCCCTCCCATCTCGGTATCTACTCCAACTACACTTGGGCCTCAAACGCAGAGGTTGAATATCGTCACCCGATTAGCCATCGAGGGGAATGCCAAAAAAGCTGAGAATGTTCCTATTAAGATGTACATGAAGGTTTGTGTCCCATCTCTAATGACGTTCTCTGTTACCAACTTTTCTTGAAATTCGAAGCTCGCTCTTCCGGTAGACAGTATCGTCCCTGGGAGCGCGATTCCGCTCTTCAAAGGTATGTGTTCCGATCGTAACCTCTCTCACTAAACTCTGACACGTTTTGCAGAGGAGAGTGTTAAGATTCTGGAGTCAGAGGTTCATCCTCTCGATGCTTCTTCAGTCCCTTACAACTTCTCATCCGCCGCTTCCCCACTGCTTCACAATGCCGCTCGTGCCTTGACTCTCCCTGCTCGCTCTCCTCATTCCTATCTCACCCTTTTCGACCAACAGCCTATTGTCTCTTCTCATCTCGGTTCCTCACCTTCGATGTCTACCGATGCAGACGTGCCCCTTCTGGAGGAGAAATATACCGGTCATATTCTTGTTAGCGGTTATCAAGTTTCCTTTGTACTCCCAAGTGAATTTCCACCTCTATCCAAACTAAGCAGTAGATCAGACACTGGTGGTGACTATACGCCTTTGCCGACAAAACTGAGGGGCAGGAGGAGCTCTGTGAGCGAGAAGAGTGTTCTCCTTTTCGTGGCCGGTATTAGCATGGTTGTGCCCTATCTGACTCACCCTCAGAGGGCCCCGTGGTTGGTGAGTGTCGTCCAGATACTTTGGTCCCGGTTCTGACTACCTTGTCTTAAAAGCTCTCCATACCCACACCTCGTTGCCTCTCCAACACTCTCAAATTGCGCATATTCCCCCCAGAGTCATCCGCCGCGTCATCTTTCCAATCCCTTTCTTCAGGCGAGGGTGATTCCGACTCTCCCTCGTGGGATATGACCGCCGACCCACATGTTACTCGCATGGCAAACCCCCGGCGCTCTGCATATCACTATCAACACTTTGCCGACGACGAAAGCAGCGATTCCGCAAGTGCACCTGGCTTCTCTGATGGTTTTGGTATCCAAGGTACCTTTCCTAGCACAGAGCGCATCCGTGTGCGCTGGGCTGCTCCAGTGCGGAACTTCGAAGGCGGAACCCGTGAAGGCCGCCGGCGGGTTGGGGTTGTGGACGTACGAGGAGAAATGTTGTGCACCATCCTGGGACGTGGTCGTGACAGTGCTCGCGGTGAAGATGGCGTCTTGGTCCAGTTGGATTACAAAGGAACCTGTCAGGGAATTTGGTATCCGGGCGTTGCTACCCTCCTCGGCATGGATGTCGGACTTGAGGTAAGGGGATGTGACGTGAGCTGGGCGCCAGGCCGTGAGTCGGGCTGGGATGTCCAAGGGGGACCTGGATATACAGGGCACGACATAAGCGGTGCTGAACGTCACCACACTGACAAGCAGGCATCTTTCGACATGCCAACTTTGATCATTTCATCAAACCTACCCACCTCTGCGGCTACAAACGGACATACCCCATCCAGACCGAGCTCCGTCTCCTCGACTTCTTCGCTTTTGCGTGCCCCACTACCGCCTCAGAACATCCCCGAATATTCCTTCGAGAGCGCACCGACGACACCAGGCTCAGAGATCGGTTTGTCATCCGTTTTTTATACGACGACGGACAACGATAGCAAGGAGCCCACGAGGGCATCTTCCGTCGCTCAGTCAGGACCCGATGTGCCTCTTCCATCCGTACCTATCACACTACACCTCAATATCAACGATTTCCTTCCTCCCAACAAGAATGCTTTCACATTCTCACTGAAGGGCACTGTTCTCGTCACCCCAAGAACCCCGCTATCCCCCGCGGCGCGCGAGGACTCCCCTTCCACATCCGATGCTGATGATGAATCGCGAGGGCTATTGGTCTCGCTCCCGCGCTTCCGCGTTCTCGCAGCGGACAGCGAAAAGATTGAAACGACCGCTCGCAACAACACAGACGCCCCGGCGGAAGTTCTCGACGTGTACCCGTCTTCGGATCCAAAGGCGCGAAAGACTGAGCTGGCTCGTGGCGCTCGTACCCGGGTCAGCTCCCACGGTGGTCGCGTCGCGCTCCGCCCACTGCCGCTTCCGCGTGTCCTGACGTCTTCTCCGCTCGTCACGCGACGCGAGGACGCGGAGTCCCCTAGCCGCCCGACGAATCGCGCGCGGACTCCAGACGCGCGTCGCATTCCCTCATCCTCCGCGTTCCGCGAGTCGCTGCATACCGCTCTGAAGCCCATTCGCGACGGCCCGCTCATGATACCGTACGTCAACGCCACCGTCACCCCCATATCGTCCGGAGGCGTAGAAGTGCCGCGCTCGTACGCGGTCTGCGTCAGACTACCCGCCCCGGCGGATGTGGACAGCGACTGGTTGGACTTTGGGCTGGGACATGTTTCCTCGTCCCAGAGCGTGGAAAAGGGTCAAGGCGGCGCCGGCGGCGGTCCTGTCCGCGTACAGATCGTGTCGGCAAGCGTGGACGACGTGCCGGTCAGATTCGAGACCACTGCGATCGCAAAGACGGAGCCGACCGCGAGCTCTGCCCTCGTCTTTGAACAGATGAGTGGGAAAGAGTGGGAAACTTGGGTGCGCGTGCGCACGGGGGCATCGAGCGGTGGATCGGTGGAAGTCACATATATCGTCAAAGAACACAGCGAGCTTGTGAAGAAGGGTAAGGGTAAAGAACGGGCGAGGGATGGCTCTGGCTTGGACATCATCCTCCCGGCCTTTAGCATGCCTGTCGGCCGACTCCAAGTCGATATTGAAACCCCCACTGGTATGTTGAGTTGTCGCTCTCTCTCGAATATCCGATGGCTCACTCTTCATCTGACTAGGCTTCGAGATTGTATCCCTTCGATCGAACTTGGCACACGAGCAGACATCCGGTGGTCATCACAAGCTACGACATTTCGGATTAGATGAATTTTTCTACTCTCAGACTCGCGTCCACATCGTTCCCCGCCGGCCCAGCCTCGGCACACCACCACCATGGTTATCGACATCCTCCATTTTTCGAGCCGCAGGATGCATAGCTCCAGCCATCCTCTCCGCCATCTTGCTCGTCCTCCTTCTCGGAATGCACAACGATCTGGGACGACTGCGCACTTCATTGGAGCGGTGCGGCGCTTCAGGGCCGAGTTGGGCGAGCGCAGCACCCTCGGTCACCGTCACAGCAACCGTCGTGAGCTATAGCACGAGCACAAGCACGAGTGCCGATATCGAAACGGCCTCAGATTCGACGCCTCTCGCTTCTTCCGAGGGCCCAGCGCGGCCCACACCAACATCCGTCACGATGATCGATATCACTTCACCCTCCTCCGCCGCGCGCGACCGTGAGCACGCTCGGCCCCCATCGGGCGACAAGTCTACGCACGGCGAGCACAATGCGCTTCTTCCTATACAAGGCCTGCCATTCTCATGGCCGATCCAATTCGAACTTCCGTTCACCAGGGAAGTGGCCATAGAAGCCGTTAATCACGGACTAACTATCGCCTGGGATTTCTTGAGACGACTCTACCATTACCCCCTAGACCCACCATGATATCCAGACACATGAGATAGTACTAATACCCATATCACTGCGTTGTATACTTTGTCGATAACATTTCAACGCCCAGATCGGGCAAGCACGATGCTACTACCACTACTATACACTGTAAGCTACTGTAAGAACCAGGTTAGTCGACGAGAACAAATTCACAACTTTCACAAGTCTTTCACTGCGCCCAAGCCGAATGAAGGAGCTCGACAAGACTGCGCATCTCGGCGGTGTAATCAAGGGGTTGCATCCTCTGGATACCATACCTCACCCGGTTTTGGTCCTGTTCATTAAAACTAAGCAAGTTGTATTTGAATCGGGGGAAGGCTCTCTTACGTTGAACGATTGTTGAGAGGCCCTGCAAACAAAATTATACGTGTTGCATGTAGCGCTATGTATGATATGGTTGGCCTTGGCTTCGTCCTACAACAAAATAAGGACTTCGCGACAAACCAAGATCATATGGACGTACCTGGGTTTGAATTTCACGGAGCTCGTTGCCAGTCATACCGAAGAGTGTATTCCCTACGTCGTTGAACCCAGAAAGCCACATTTGGCCACTATAATCACCAACGGCCATCGAAATGATGTACCTGCAGACAAAGCCCTTCGCATCAGAATAGCGAAAATCAATGCGAGCCGCACTGACCTATACTCTGGCTTCTCGTAGGTACGGTCACATTTTTCACATCTCCACATATCTTGGCTCTCTGTCATCTTTTTGTTGCACTGCGAGGTGGGACAAGCTGGATAGACGAGATTGTCGGTCTTGATGTGCATGATAGTAGCGCGCGTAGAAAAGAAGTCAGCCTTGTCGGACATCCCAAGCTGAGCTTCCTTAACGTCGAAAATTGTTCGCATCTCATTGCGGTTGATTGCCCCGCCAGGACCAGACGACAATCCCGATTGAGTGTGCGAGGCGAAAGACGTTTGAGCCCCTCCGTCTACATACCAGCCCTTCAAAGCGTGTGCCTCTGGGATATCAGGGCTAACAGCCATGGACCCAGAACTCAGAAGGGACAAAGATCGCCCTGATTGGGAAACAGGGTTAGAAGGATCTAGGAACCGAGGAATACACTCACCCTGGAAATCGTTGACTCGAACGCCTTTGAAAGCAATAACGGTGTCCACCGGCGCACTGTATTGCTCCGCTTGCTTGCCCCATAACGTGAGTCGCACCTCGAATTTTGAGCTGTCCACGACCTTAAGGTCGCGCTTTTGCGCCTGCGAATACCACATCAAGTAAGACGCGACCGCTCTTCAGACAAATGGAAGCGTACTGTTTTATTGTTTTTTGTATTGATCTCCGACAGATCCCCAATCTCACTGACAATAACAATAACGTCTGCCATTCGAAGTTAGTCGACTTCAATTTAGGAATTGCCGAGACATACCACAAATCGCTTCTTTTTGGAGATCTAGCAACGTCGACAGATTAACGAAATGGTAGCGAATGACAGGTACATCGGTGTCTTGGCACTACCGCCAATTTAGCCGCCAGTCGCGAAAGTGTGGTAAGTAACTGACCTCCTCGATTTCTACACCACGGTCAAGACTCAGCTCATAGTCGTTCTGCACAGTGGAGAACTTCTTTTTCGCGAGGTTGACGCGAGCTCTGGAGATGAAATAGACCCGATTTTCTTGGAGCTTTTCATATAGTTCATCCACCATAGCATTCCAGGCAGTACCCTTGATCTCCGCCGAGTCGTCCATAAAAGTCACGCTGAATAATCGACCTTCGCCCCGTTGATTAGAATAGGTTCTGATATCACTCTTCTGCACTACTCGTGCTTTAATCCGCCAGTTATTTTGGTAAGGCGTAAGCCCAGTGATGGGATAAACAGGATTGCCGCGAGACCCTGCCTGCCGATTCTGGGGTTGGGCTGCTGGAGACGATACCGGTGCTGTTGTTACGGAGGTGGTGACCACAGCGTCCGTTTTTGATGGCGGTGACGGTGCGGTGAGAGGGGCTGGATTACCGACTTTTTGTGCATCCCTCTGTACAACCCTGAGGCCAAAGAGAATCACTAGTCTGACGTGGTGATAAGCAATGCGCAACAAAAGTAATAGAGAACAGACGGACCTTTTGTCAAGGATGCTCTCACAGGACATGGTCTCAATGACGGCGATGGTATTTTTACCGATGCGATCTTCTTCGACAAGAAAATTCAGCTGGGTAGCAAGCATAGCTTGAAGGAAGTGTATGCCGTCCGAGATAATGATTCTGTATCTATCCGTGGACGCGCCTGGATTTCTGGGAGAGTTTGCAGCACCGCTTGCGACGACTTTTTTGATAGAAAGGAACTGAAGGGTAGGCATGGAGTTCCAAAGAGACTCGTCATCCTTGTCACCGGAGTTGAGCCTGTTGCAGATACCCTCAGTAAGTGCACTCATTGTCGAAGTCAAAGTCAAAGTGTAATTACGAACGCACGCGCAGCGCGACGCGACAATAATATAAACAAACAAACAACCAAACGATTATGTAATACCCCGTTCACCGCCTCCCGAGCAGAGTGCGATCGGTTGCATCCCTTCCCGCCTTGAGCAGTGATGAAATATGACTGCCCCCTGTGCCTTGTCTCGGACCTTTCTGTAGTCTTCGACGTTCTGATCCCTCTTCAGGGGTACCAGGTGGTGTTGTATTCGACATCGAGATGACGTAAAGGCACGCGATCCGCATGTGTGCATCCCGGAATTTCTTCAACGCGAGAACGGCGAGGTCGTACGACTCCCGTAGCAACGGTGATGTTTTGGCTCGGGCTCGAATCGGAACGCGGAGCGCCGCGAGATCTCTGAGAAAGGCTTGGTGGTCGCCGGGCATATAGCGTCTCATACGCTCCATAAAGCCTCGGTCAGATCTTCTATTCTCCTCCGATGGCGCCGGACTTCTCTTCTGATGGAGTTGGTGGTCGACGTCCAAGAAAACGTCTATGGCGTGCATGACGGAGCTCTGACCTGCCGACGGTCCGTCAAGGTCCAAAGAGTCCGAATCCGGGACACCATCGTAAATCCATTTGGAACCGCCGCAGCCACTCCCACGGAACCATGGCCGAACTTCCCAGTAGAAGCTGTGCGGATCGACAGCTTCTTTCACATTTTGAAGTATGTCAGTCAAATCTTGGACCACTGTCACTAGCCGCCTGAGGTCCCTGGCTGTCTTGGAAACAGCGTGTACGTCCACGATATCGGGCAGGTGCGCGTAGTCTTCAATGATACGCAGTATCTCCACTCCCCGAAGCTCTGCTTTCGCAGACGCTATGTGGAAATTCTTCTCTGTGCTGTTGCTGGCGAAGGCGCGTACAAACTTGATGTTGCTGGCTGACATCGGCAATTGTGAATCTGCTGGCATTGCGTTCCACAGCACCGTGTCGGCGAAAGTCAGTACTGGCGCAATTCCAAGAGCGCGTGAGACGTTGACAATTGGAATGGCTAGACTTTCAGGGATGTGAATCGGCATGGAAGTGTCACTGGGAAGCTGGGAATGGACAAAGAAATGGACCAGGAAGGCGAGAACCATGTGAGCACGTTGGAGGAGACATTCCTTATCAACAAGGTGATCTGTATCGAGCACGGGGAACTGGGAAGGTGTTAGTTTTGGTTGTGACACACAGGCCCAAAAGTTGCGCATACTCACAGTCCGAACTCGCTCCCTCCACGATTCCCCATATGGTCTCTTGGCTTTGGCACTCTCGCGGGTGTCTTCTCCCAGGCTGACGTTGCCTTCCGCGTCGTCAAGTGCGCGTTCCCACAGCTCGAATTGGCCGCTCAGTCGCGGTAGTGGCTCTGGAGGAAAGAAGCCTGTGGCGTAGTCTACATCGTAGTTCTCCAGCTTGAAGCCAGCAGTAGTTTCGGATGGTTCGAGGCCAAAGACGGCTGCGTTGAGCACCCGGAAGAAGTTTCCAACGAAGAAATAGGAAGAGGATCTATGAGGTAGCCCGCTGATGAAGCTCATTTTCGAGATGTGAAGATGCTTGTAACTGGAGGCACTCACACGAGCAGGCTTGTGCTTTATATGCATTTACGCGAGTCGTTTCATGTCCCAGTGCAGACTTCAACTCTCACCTGGAGGTAACGGCCATCCAAGTTGCCGTGATTTGATCAACCAAAGATTCGAGGTGCGGTGTGTGCTATTCTCGAAGTGTATTGATGATGTCGACACCCAGGACAATTACTGTGCGAGTCCCCTCGGACCAAAGATTGGACATACGCACATAGCCGCATACACGTAGCGATTGGATTCCCTGGCGTAGCCATATGGGCGGAGCAATTCAACTCCGTTGCGCGTGCCTGTTACTGTTAATTTTGCGAAAGTTCTGGGTACGAATCTCTGCTCAGTAGGTGGAAACGTGCATTCTTGTTCAAACGCTTACCCACGTTACACACATGTGGTTGCAGCAACGCACAGCACGGGAACCCTTTACCCCTGACTCACCTCCAAGAGTAACCGCCCGAGCATCGTGAGCGCCAGCCCTCAATCTCACCGCATTACTTGTGTACAAATCTCCCGTGACATGTGGCGGCCATGATCATCCGAGCGAGTGAAACGTCGTGAGTCAGACTAGGTAGTGTTCGGTGCACGAGAGATGCTTCGATGGATGCCGAATGAAAAATGTCATACGAGGCAGCAGAGCCACGACCCCTTATGGACATTACCATTACTGTACCTACTACACCAGCAGCATGGCGTCTCTCCGCGCTCCGCCGGGCTACGGCTTTCGATGCACACGGGGACATATCTATTTTATAATTTTCTCCATCGGGCCCTGTTCTTTTCAGAACGCTGTAAGGAAGGCCGAAACTGATTTTCGGTTGCACAGGTAAATTTTATCCCCTCCCCTGGTCCTGGCCCCGATTGGTTGATCCATCAAGACATTCATCTACACCACATACAAGGATCCACATTCACATGGCCACATGGCCACTGCCGGTCCAGTGGGATCCTACGTTCAGAGCTCATTTCCCGAACCTGACCTCTCGTCATCTGCATGCCAGCAGTACACTGCACCCCAAACCCTTTCCGCCGTCTTTTGTTCCTTTAAGAGCATCATGTGTCATGACCTGAAGTCATCGCATGAACATCACCAAACTACCGAGTTTACAAGTGACCAGTATCGCGATCGCATCAGCTTCTAGTCCAGACGTCGGGGCAACCGGACAAAACATTCCTACCCCTACTACAATACGAACCATCAGGTGCATTGCCGCTGATATACTTCTGACTCGTACCCCGGAACATCGTGGCTGGGTTCCGGCTTCTCCAAAGTACTGTAACTTAAGAGTACACATCCAACAACACCTACGTCTACTGGGAAAAAATGAAGATCGTATATATAAGATCCATCATTGATCAGCCGAACGGGTTTCAGCTGAAGAGTCAAGAAGATGCGACAGCCACAGGTAAGCCTCAAAACCGGCGAGGCGCACGCCTTTGGTGCCCGTCCGTCAATGATTGTCGGCCGATGCCATTTTTAGGCACGCTCCCCACACCCGTCCTTGCGCAAAAAGTACAGTAAAAAAGTACAGTAGTGAATACAACTTGCACATGACTGGTCTTTATCTCTGTTACATGTCCCGGAAATAATTGGACTTTCTAAAAAAACAGTTTGCACACCCACTGGCAAATGGCACGCGCGGCTTGACGCGCGGTTCGGCCGAGCAAACACCGGTCCAAGAACACCGTTCCCACACCTCAAACATATACCAATCCAACTGTGGGCAGATGTTGTCCCAGTGCTGAAACCAACGCGGCGCGACTGCGGGGTGCGACTGGCGGCACTACTGTAGCAAGAATGAATGGTATGGGCGGTGCCGCTTAGATCCGACGGTCGCGTGTTCAACCAACCAACTGTAAGCTTACAGCACGCGAAGCGACTCGGCGTCTAAACGGGCTAATATCAAGGCATCATGGCGGCCGGTAAGCTCAGGTAGGGAGAATGCAGTCCAGTGAGTCCAAATGAATCACCACGGAGGTAATTACTGTAATAACGGCTCTGCGCAAACTCAAAAGTTAAAGTTCGTACCAGTGCCAAGCGTCTAGTGGCGACGAAGGTCTATACTCGTGCGAAAGATTGTACGCCATCCGTGATATTTTCCAAGATGGGGCCAACAGGCGTATATCTAGACCACCTGGGACATCTACAGAGACAGAAAAAAAGTTACCGTCGGTGTTGTGACCAAAGCAGCACGCAATATAATACGCCCAAGGGGTAAGGAAAGGATAACAATAGTACCGAATGTCGGTGCATCAGCTCAATTCGGGCTCAATGCTTCCATTTGAGATACCCGTCTTTGTCAGTATGACAGCGTCGGCTGGCCACTTCCCGCACTTTCTCGGCTACACCGTGTTTACCTCCTCTGAGGTCTTCCGCCTTAGCGATGAGTTCCTGCAACGTAAGCGCTCCAGACCCGCTAGACGCATGGCGACCTTCAACAAGAGCTTGAAGCTCATTCTCGGCTGGTAAACCATATCGCAAGAAAGATGCTGGAGGAGGATGTGATTTATGCAAGCCTTCTGGGAGCATGAGTTGTGGGGGGTTCCCTGCAGGTTGAAAAAATGCGGCGTCGAGTTTGGCCACGTCCACTTGACTGAGAGAAGCAGGTGACCAGGCAGGACGACTCTTTACTTTTTCTACGATCACCGAGGTCACGCCAGTATGGAGGTCGGGAGAAGCGCCATGCTGGAAAAGGTTAAGTTGACGGTGCGGAGACGACTCAACAAGAACCTACACAATACGCAGCTGCAACGGCGAGTTCCATCTTGAAGGACTCAAGAAGGTCGAGTAACTTGCCCTTTCTGATGGCTGCGAAGGCAACCTCAAGGCTAGTCGGGCTGCGTTCCTCCAACATTGAAAGGGTACCTTTCGCCCACTGAACAACTTCGGCTGTAGCCCCACCTGTCACGTAGCTTTGTAACGCGGAGATGATGCCTTGGACGGTTGTCTGAGAAAATGCCGAGTCCAATGCGACACGAATCTCGCCACTCAGTGGAGCAATTGGATCTGATGGCTCCCTGTCGTAGTGCAGATCTTCAATAGCCTCGTTGACTTGAGCATACGTCGGCTTCTCTAACCCAGCTAGACTTTCTAGAAGTAAAGGCACACGACCAGAAGGGATATAGTGGGTCGCAAGGCCATGCTCGCTGAGTTAAGCCGTTAGAATGATTTGGGACGACAATTTGTAGAAAGACAAACTAACAAGACGGCCCTGCCGGATAATGAAGTCCCTGTAAGGGCGAGATATGTTCCAATTTGACCATCGAGGCGAGAAAGGTAGTAAGAGGCGCCGACGTCAGGAAAAAATCCAATTTTTGTTTCGGGCATTGAAACGGAACATTTCTCCGTAGCAACCCTGAACGGAGCGGGTACCACCAGACCAAATCCACCACCAACTGAATTAAACTACATGTTAGAGGCGTGGAGACCTGGGTAGGAGAAAGGTAAAACACGGACAGGTTAGCCCATCCATGATGGCTACGAATGGTTTTGATAGGTTGGCAAGAGTGTAATCCAGCCCGTATCTGGTCGCAGTCAGCCACAACTCGAATGAGCACATGTGAGTCGTACTCTCGCCGAAAGAACTCGACAGCCTTAGGACGTGTGGCATCGCGAGCAGCAAGTTCAATCACACCTGACAATAAAAATCGTGAATGGGAAGTTGAGATGCCGAGATGAGACACGAACCAGCCACATCACCACCGGCAGAGAAGGCCTTACCGATACCGGTGCCCACAATAACCCCGCAAAGTTCCGCACTGTCCCATTGCTTGAAGAATGAGCCGAAATCAGAAGGCACGTAGTAATGCGTACTTCAATCCGAGAAGCCAAAACGTCCAGCATTGGTGCGTTGAGAGCATTGAGCTTTTCTGGTCGGTTGAGAATGAATCTCCGTACCGCGAGATGTTCTTCGAATTTGACAAGCGGCTAGAAGCTCACTCTTCAGTAACAGAAACAATACTAGAGTAGGCCGTGGGATGTAGTGACCTCTTCTTGAGCCTCAGACGAAGCCGATGTGGAAGCCATATGCCTCGCAAGAACACTGGCCCTGCGAGCTGCGGTGAGGGACCAGGTGGGCATTCGAGGTAGAAGAAACATGTTCATTCCGCTCGAACGGGAACGGAATTATCCGACTCGTTACGACTTTCCCCTTACGGAAATCCGGGCCGGTATGTTTCATACAGCTGGTGATTGCAACCTCCCGCGTTTGGGTACTCGTTTCGCGCTCTCTGGCTACATCGGAACCATCAAATATGTGGGTGAGGTGGAGGGTACAAGTGGTGTATGGCTCGGAGTAGAATGGGACGACTCGAACAGAGGGAAGCATGATGGGATTAAAGATGGAAAGCGTTACTTCGCATGCCTGTGAGTTGGGTGCATTCCTATTGCACAACACTACTCCTCTGTAATCGTACATCTAGATCTGCTGGTGCAGGCTCTTTTATCCGACCGCTTCCTTCTCTCCAATATGGGAAGACCTTTCTCGAAGCGATCACCGGCAAATACATAGAGCAGCTGCATGGTTCGCATGCACAAGAAACTGTTATCCTTGGTTCTTCGAACGGTGCCATACAAGTCGAAGCTGTCAACCTTGATAAAATTCGCGGGAAATTCGCGAATCTAGAAAGATTACGGGAAGTCAGTCTAGACAAGGCGAATGTATTCGGAGCCGGTCCTCCCGGCGAAACTCGCAAGAGGTGTCCCAGTCAGTCCTGCAATAGCCTGACGTTCCTTTCTAATGGTTCACTTCTCTTCCAAGACGTCAAGGGTGTCGACCTTTCACATAGCCTCATTCCGAGTTGGGATGTCGTTGCGCTCATAGCCACAGAACTGCCATCACTTGAGCGTCTTTCCCTGAAGTATACATTCGTGTTGGTTCACTCTGTGCTCTGTTCATTTCCGTCTGATTAGCAACAACCGCCTACGGCCACCTTCCGACTTGAAACTAGTAAAGGATGCGTTTTCCCGTCTCACCGAGTTGCAGCTGAATAGCACGCTCATGGGCTGGCAAGCGATCATGGACGTTATCGCGTTAATGCCAAGGTTGAATCGACTCGAGTCGGGTTACAATGGCCTCCAAGCCTTGACACCCCTGCCTCCAGGACACCCAGAGCCTGCCGTGACTACAATACACTTTGACTGTAACCGGCTTTCCAATTGGGCCGAGACTTTGCAAGCATTAGCTCCTTTCCAGAAGTGCTCACACTATCTCCGATCATGCTCCTCCCGTTGATCGATTGTCAGGCTCGTTCGCCTCATCCTCTCCTCGAATTTGTTCGAGTCGATACCCGTTCCCACCGACGCTCAAATTCGCTCAAAATTGACACACTTATCCCTTTCGTCGACCGGTATATCGAAATGGTCCTCTATCGACTCCCTGAACCTGTGGTGCCCTGATCTCGAATCTCTCTCGTTGAATGGAACACCTTTACTTGAAGGTGCGACCCCCTGACGCCCGGGCTTCATCGCCACGCGGCCCAGGCGTTCGGCGCTAACCTGCTCTGATTTGCGTTGCGTTGTACCACACACAGATTCACAGCTGGGCCGAGTCTGGCAACAGATTGTCATTGCCCGTCTGCCTAAACTTCGGACCCTTGATGGAACCTCCGTCAGTGCATTACGTTCCCACGTGGCTATTGCCTGACACCCAACGTTTGAAACGAAATTTCCGCTCAAGATTAGCCCACGTCACCGCGTTGATGCAGAACTCTTCTATCTCTCACGTATTGCGCGGGAATCATATTTGTCGGACGCCGCGCGCAACGCAGCTCACCCACGCTGGGTTGAGCTGTGTGAACGTAAGTCATGTTCGAAACGTTAGGAGCATCGCCACCAGGCTTAGTGGTGATGCGAACAATTCGCTTTGGCTCACATTCTCTGCGCTTCACCTGGTACAGTGTACGGTACTCCCGACATCGATGCAGGCACGAAGACCAAGGACGACAAGCTGAAGAACCACCTCATTGGTTTGTGTCGTTCTTCCTTACTCCACAACCTTCTGTATTCGTTTCCCCTTAGAGATCAAAGCCAGCCTCCCGTCAGTTAGCCCGCCGTCCTCAGCAACCCAGGCACTGATGTTGACTAAGCCTGTGAAAGTGTTACCATCAGCGTCTTTACGCATCCTCCGTCTCAAATTGTTGAAGCTATTCAAGGCTCCGCGAGACGCTGAGAGCGAGTTGTGGGTACGCACGGCGGACGGGAAGGTTATTCCTCTCGGAGATAATGCGGGAACGGATGACGACAAGGAGATAGACTGGTGGGTAGGAAACGACTCCGAGGTGTTGCTTTACGTCAAAAAGTGAAATATCAAAACGCTTTGTCTACTATATAGCGAACAAAGGACAGTGTGTTAATCCCTATCTTAGTCATAGTCACCGAGGCAAAGTGCCACAAGACATGTCGTGAAATGTCGTGTCTGATACAAATGGTTCAAAAAAAAAAAGGCGTGTGTCTGACACATTAGGTCACTCAAATGAAAATACGATTGATTGTATTACTTTTATTAGTGGCACATTACACAATTCTGGTTCATAATAATTAGGAAAAACACGCACTTTCCGTTGGAAGCTGGGAAAAAACACCAGTCGAACGCCTCGAGCCTTCTGCCGTAGAGAAAAAAACGTCAGGACGCAAGATTTCTTCCAATTCCGCGCCACGCCGCTGTTCGACCAAGTGCCGCTTGGACAGGAGTATAGTAGGGCACCAAGGACGTCCTCCATGCGACGTTGCCATCGTCATCGCCAACCACGTAAACCGACAGGGAATCCCAGTACCTGATTGCACGGCCCTTGTCATGAAACGCAGCCCGCGTTATACAAAATTGACCGTGCACCCTCGCGGCGTGATCCGAACGGGAAGGTACATGTAGAAGCGAGGGCTCCGTGCCCACGGCAAACGTAATTCTTCAAAATTGCATTTCCAAGTCGCGCACGAATAGGTGGCCTCGCCTGAATATTGTACTTTTGCGGACCTCCAAGGTATGGTGGACCAGATACAGGACTTGACGAGGATGTGGGAACCTCAAGCCTTGAATTCGGCCAACCCGGACAAGCCACGACCACGATCAGAATTCTACGAGACCTCGTGCACAATGCCAACGCCAACGGGCTAACATGGGAGCAGTTCGACTGGATACGCGCGAAAAAATGAGGCAAAGGAAGCTGATGAAAGCAAGACTTCGTCCGTCGAGGGGATCAGTCGCCCGTTCCGTCCCTTTCATTTTGTTTGGCCCGCGGACCACGACCACTCGACACCCGCCTTCAACGCCACCCGCCATCCCCATTATTGTGTCTGGAAGCCCTTTCGTCGTACCGGTCGTCCTTTTCTTCGCGGCGGCGATCGTCCCTGCGACGATCATAATAAGGGTCAGGACCTCTTCGGTCATCATAGCCCCCCCGTCGATCATCGTACCCTGCAGGCCTTTTATCTTCAAAATCCCTCCGAGCCGGAGGCGACCTGGGGCGACGATCATCTTCTCCGCGACGGGGAGGAGAACGTGACCTCTCGCGTCGGTAGGAACCCTTTTCTTCACGATGACGTTCGTAACGATCGTCGCGGAAGCGCTCATCTCTCACTCGGTCGTCCCTGAAGCGATCATCCCTGTGACGATCATCGCGATGCTCCCGGCGATCATCGCGGCGGTAGTTATCAGGGCCGCGCTGCCAAAAGTATTAGAAACACGTTTACGCGATCAGTACAAGAAACTCACATCGCCAAACAAGTCCACACGAACGGCCTGACCACGGAGGTCCTTGCCGTCTAGCTCCTTTACCGCACGATCGGCATCTTCACGACTCAGATATTCGAGAATTCTGACCAGCTGGGTCAGTACAGAAAGTAGCTCCAAAAAGATACGATATACCCTTGACCGGGAGTATCACGGTCAATATCAGCGAAGGAAACGTTACCGGTCTCGCGACCGAAGTCTTTGAGATCCTATGCGACAAAAGTAAGGTGTGACCAGCGTTAGTGCGTTGTTCAAGAGGTTATCATAATGGCCCAGTCATATCCCCCACGGGTCTCACGATAACTTATAGGACATGTGACAAATGATCGTACCTGCCAGCTAGTGTCTCTGGAGATACCAGAAACCAAGATCCTGACACCAGGGGGCCTACGCGCACGAACAGGAGCACTACTTCATACGAGCATATGGTCAAAACGATCCCGGTAGCGATGGGCGAGACGAGTACCCATGTCTGTCTTCGTACGGCTCACGACGAGGCCGAGACTCCTTCGCGAATTCCACAACGATGCTGTTTACATATTTTGGTTGAGTCCAAGTTAACTGGGAAGGGAAAATGCTAACTTTTGGCCCATGAAGTTCTTGCCGTTGAAGTCACGTAATGCGTCTTCAGCGTCCTAATTGCCAGGTCAGCGGCGGATAATGACGTGTGAAAGTAATGCGTACCCTTGCATTTTCAAACTCGACGAAACCAAAACCTAGCACATTTTTGAGTATCTGAGGGGTAAAAGAAGTGAAACTGCACAACTAACCAGTCATGACGCGACAGTCCACAATTTTTCCATAGCCGTCGAAAAATTTGGACATATCTTCGGACCTAGTGTCCGGAGGAAGTTCTATAGTCATGACGGCTTTGAGAACAGATTATGAGCGAAAATAAGGGCACATACTTCCGAGATAAAGACGGCGAGCCATAGCGACGAGAGGGAAGGAGGAAAAGAAACAACGAGGAACTGGGTAAATCCACGCGGAGCTTAAAAGTTCCAGAGTGAACAAACATGGCACGCGTTGGTTGGAGCGCAACCCAAATGGGTCCTTGTTTACCTATATTTATGTCGGTGGATTCTGAGCGGAGTACAAAATAAATTCGGGAAGAACCCAGTTGCCGGAGCTTCGATCTTCCAGTCAGAGACGCTCAAAATATTCAACCCTGCCCTATGGCTGGAAAATATATTTAAAAAATAGGGCTCATCGACCGGTAACGGTCATACAGTATTCATGTTGTTTTATGCCGCAAGC
>QFDV01000135.1:178676-216134 GCA_003315845.1 Lactarius trivialis
TGCCGCAAAGATAGAGCGGAGGCAAAGCCGGCGAAGGAGAAGATATTCGGTGTTCAGTGCTGAGCCCAGTCAATCGCATTAATGTCGATGCCCTCCTGCACCATTTCCCAAAGTGGGCTCATGTCACGCAGCTTCTGCACGGTTGCGACAAGTTTCTCAATCACGAAGTCTATCTCCTCCTCGGTCGTGAAACGACCGATACCAAATCGAAGCGATGAATGCGCCATATCCTCAGCGGCACCTATGTAAGGACGTGAGCAGGTGACCTCCCTGGACTGACGAACGCGCCCGCTGACCTAAAGCTCGGAGCACATATGAAGGTTCCAGAGAAGCCGAAGTGCATGCACTCCCCGAAGACAAGGCAATGTCCTGCAAGCCCATTACTTAAACAATTATGATGCTAACGCATCGCAAATTCGCTCACCTTCAGTGCCATCAAGAGGCTCTCACCCTCTACGTAGGCAAAGCTGAGGTTGACGCATCCGGGAAACCCGTTGGGATCGCCATTCCGAACGACATGCTCAACCCTCTCATTGATTCCATTGATGAGCCGTTGCGAAAGTTGTGTGATCCTGGCATGATCTCTCTGCGTCGGGTCAGCAAAATACGAGGTATGCAAAACGAGAAGACAAAACGAAGATCGCTCAGTACCCCTGCACGAAATTCACAGCGTGGTCGACTACGAGGTCTGGGTAATCCCAGTGGTCTCCGTATGCCACCCGCTCTCCAGCAAAGCTGGCGCGCAGATTCACATCATCGCGAGCCAAGACAATGCACTCACCTCCATCTCTTGCTTAGCTATCCTCGCGGCTTCACCCATACCCACTGCAAGTGCAGCAGGTAAGGTCCCACTACGCAAGCCTCTTTCCTGCCCACCGCCACTTAGGATAGGCTCCAACCGCACCCGAGGTCGTCTCCTAACATAAGCTGCCCCAATACCCTTCGGGCCGTAAAGTTTATGTCCCGAGATACTCATCAGATCCACGTTCATGGCATTGACGTCGAGAGGGATCTTTCCAACGGCTTGCGCGGCATCTGTGTGAAAGTAAACACCACGGTGCTTGTGTGCAATGGCACCTATTTCTTTAATGGGTTGGATGACCCCCGTCTCGTTATTGACGGTCATGATGGAAATCAATGAAGTGTCGGGCCGAATGGCATATTGGAGCTCCTCTAGATCGATGACGCCATCCTTCTGCACAGGAAGGTATGTCACGTCAAAACCCTCCTCCTGCAGCGTTCGACATGAATCGAGTACGCATTTGTGCTCCTGTGTGGAGTAAGAAGAGTCGTGACGAGGACAAAGGACACGAGACCCACAGTCTGAGTAGTTATGACGTGCCTCTTTCTGTCTTTGTGAAAGCGTGCTACACCCTTGATGGCCATATTATTCGTTTCTGTGGCCCCGGACGTAAAAATTATGTCCTTCGGATCAGCACCAATCAGGTCGGCAATGTGCTGGCAAGATTCGTAAGAACAGGAAACATGGAGAGTGAATAACCTATGGCGAACCTTCCTCGCATCCTCCACCCCCTTCTCCGCCTCCCACCCGTATGCGTGTGTCCGACTATGCGGATTTCCAAACTGGTCAGTCAAGTAGGGGAGCATGGCATCCAAGACACGCGGGTCTACAGGCGTAGTGGCCTTGGCATAGTCAGAAGGCTACATGAAAAATGACACGGCTTCTATTACCTGCATGTCGAGGTAAATTGGTCGGGTCTTCTTGGTAAGTCCATCTTCCCGCTGTGGGAGCTCGAGCTTGAAGCCGAGCATATCTGTGGATGATTGGGTCAGTGTCTTGTGCGGGTGGGGGTACAAGGAGTAAACTCGCCGGTTCTAGGAGCGAAGTGGCTCTCATCCTGGAAAGTAGATGGTATGTCGACAACACTTGCTCTGTCAGCGCCAGAAGGTTGGACATATGTTCGCCTAGATACAGGGGCAAGAGTGGGTAGAAGGTGAGGCTTGCGAAGAGCGGCACGGCGAGCAATGAGGCCCCGGGATGCTCTTGACATTGGTAACATGGTGGTCAGCCGGCGGGAGTATTGTAACGGCGAGTTGTGGGGTGTGGGACAATTCCGTGGCTGATAAATACTCATAAGATAATCGACTCAGCTACTTTCAGTTGGTTCCGAGTCAGTTGGCAGAGACAACATCATGATACTGTAACGTTTAACTATCCGACCAATACACCTGTCCTTCGCTACTCGTCTTCGTCAAAAATACTTTAACTATTAACTTCGCTCGATTGAGTCGGCACGTCCTTACTTTTCCTTCTCGCTCAACTCAGCTACTCCGGGTAGCACCTGTCGCCAAACTGTCAGCCTAAGTTTTCCCGAGTATTAAACAACCTCACCTTTCCCTCAAGAAGCTCGAGGCTAGCGCCACCTCCGGTGCTCACGTGGCTGAGGCTGGCCTCGGCCTCGTACTGTGCCGCCAGCGTTGCGGTATCACCTCCCCCAACGATGACGACTGCGCCGTTCTTGGCAGCTTCAATATTAGCATCAAGCAATGCCTTCGAGCCCGCGGAAAAGGCAGGGAACTCAAAGACACCCGGGGGACTGCGACCGCGTATCAGAAGACGCTGAGGATGAAAGTAAGTGGTCACCAACCCATTCCAAAGAATGGTCTTCGCGGCTAGAACTGCTTCCCGGTATATTTCGCGACTCTTTGGCCCGGCGTCCAGGCCCATCCAGCCATCGGGGATACCTTCCTCATCAGTAGCGACACCAGTCTAGTTCAAGGGATACTGTCAGGAAGGCAAATAATATGCAGTCATCGAACCCACATTTGCGTTTTTGTCAAATTTGTCCGCAGTAATGTAGTCTACCGGGAAAACGAGCTGCACTTTATTCTTCCGAGCCTTCTCGACGAGTGCCCGGACATTCCCTGAACCAGCGGCATCAAACAGGGAGTTTCCGATCTGGTGTTCATCATGACAAGCTTGTCTAAACCAAACAGAGCAATAGCTTACAGAAACATTCTCAAGCGTCTTCTTGAACGTAAAAGCCATGCCGCCACATATGATGAGCGAATTAACCTAGAAAGCCATTTCGTGTCGGTTCTTACACTTGGAGACTATCTAGATTACCTTGTCGAGCATGTTATCGATCAGTTGAATTTTGTCAGAAACCTTGGCGCCTCCGAGGATAGCCAGGAAGGGCCTATCCGGTTTCTCCAGGGCCTTCGCGAAAAACTCCAATTCCTTCTTGACAAGGAAACCGGCCGCGCGCTGAGGCAATTTGATACCAACCATGCTAGAGTGGGCGCGATGGGCAGTGCCGAAGGCATCGTTCACATACACGTCCCCGAGCTGTGTGAGCTGTTTGCGAAATTCGGCGACTTTAGCGGGGTCCGCCTTGGTTTTATTCCCGTCTTTGTCCTTTACCGAGCCCTCCTCTTCGATGTGATACCGAAGATTCTCCAAGAGGATGACGGAGCCTCCCTGAGCTTTGGAGACTGCGTTCTCGATGTCTGGACCAACACAATCGGGTAGGAAGGTGACATCCCTATCCAATAGCCCAGACAGCTCGTGGGAGACGGGCTTGAGAGAATATTTTGGGTTGGGCTTGCCATCCGGACGACCCAGGTGAGACATGAGGATGACCGTGGATGCGCCTTGTAGGCGTCAGAACTAGTCCCGTGAACTCGTATGTACACACCATTATTCAGCGCATATTTGATGGTGGGAAGAGCGGCGACGATACGCTTGAAGAAAATGAGCTCCAAGACAAGCGCTGAGTGAACTCAGCCGATAAGGCACATACAGCAGGATTAGTGATCTTTCCATCCAGCATGGGGACGTTGAAGTCAACGCGAATAAGAACGCGCTTGTCTTTGAGATCAAGGTCAGTAATGGCGAGTTTGTTGGAGAGCGACATGGCTCGTATAAAATTGCGGATGGATGAGTAACAAGATGATCACGCTCCTATTTATCGTCGACTGATGTGTACATCGGGCGCACGGCCGGAGTTTCACGTCTCCGCTCTCGCTCTCGTCCTCGCCTCGCCCGTGCCTCGCCTTGCGTCTTGCTACCCGCCTTGCTCCGTAATCGGATCGGTACTCGAGTTCCTTACTTCTCCATAACGTTACAATAGCGTATGGCCAATCCGGACCCTCCTCCCAACTCTCTTGGTCTGGACCTCGTTCGTCCCGAACTTGCGTTGGACTCTCAATCCTCATCACCGTCCTTGGCACCGTCCCCCATCCCGCAACCGGCGACACAGCCGACCGCCGATTCTACTACAGACACCGATACTACCATCAACGCTGCCTCCACAACACCTACCACAGGTACGACCAACGTCGAAGATGTGGCAAAGTCGAACGTCTCAAAGAAGAGTCCATATGTTAATCCCGAGCGTGTCAAGACGGGAGGTTTGCCTAGGGTAGAAGACCTTTCTCTCGCTCTTACATCGCGCCTGTGCATCTTACCCTGTTCGCTTTTCAGGACAAATTGACGGACGAGGAACTCGCAGAGAGGATGGCGCGAATGCGGGAACAGAATGAAAAAATCAAGCAGAGGAGACTCGTGCGTAGTCACACATCACATTCTATCTTATACACACTGGCAGGCACCTCACACCCGATTTTAGGATGTTGCAGCAGATGAGGACGCATTCAAGCAGACTCAAGCGGCGGAACGACAGCGACAGGCGCAGATGCGAAAGGTGCAGGAAACAGTCAATCGCACACGCGAGCAGAATGCTCAGCGAAAAATGGACAAGATTCAGAGTAGGGAGTGGGATTCTGAAAAAAAGGCGGAGCGGTGGCCAGTTGCCAAGTCCGAACAGCCAGCAGCAACCACGTCAACATCAACTACACAAACAAATACCGGAGATGGTGAAACAGAATCTGCACCTCCTGCGAAGCAACGGGAGGACATAAGTCGCGGACGAGGAGCGGGGAGGCGTGGCAGGGGCCGTGGAAGAGGGCGAGGTGAAAGCCGAGACAAAGCGGTTCCTGTTGGCAATGCTTGATTATATAATATATTCACCCAGTCGTGTCGCTCATGGCTACTCTTCAGTTCTGGAAGCCAGGAACGTTAGGGCCAGGTAGTTCTCTTGATAGAACGTCTGGCGAGGACGATGGCTTTATTCCATCTGCTTCCCCGTCTCAAAGGGACCGCTTACCGATTGCAAAACACAGTTAGCTTTTCATATATCGCTCACTTGTCAATCTTACAACCTGGCTTCCAGAGGACAGCCTCATGTATTGTGTTGAGAATTATCAAGTGGTCATTGTTATTGGACATACCGGATGTGGAAAGACTACCCGTACGTCCCTCCTTTTGCCCATTCTCGTAGTCGGCAACTCTCCCAGAAATTCCGCAGTACCTTCACGAGTCTGGGTGGTCTTCTGGAGGCAGAGTCATAGCCTGTACGCAACCCCGCCGTGTCGCCGTCACCTCCGTAGCAGCCCGCACTGCACATGAGATGGGTTCCGTTGTGGGCGAGGAGGTTAGCCCATGATTAGCCTTATGGTCCTAAATCGCTTCTAATCGCACAGCAGGTGGGCTATACGATTCGCTTCGAAGACGTTAGTAGCAAGGGCCTCACGCGAATATGTTACATGACGGATGGTGTACTTTTTCGGGAGGCTCTCATAGACCCTCTCTTGAGTCGCTTCAGTGTCATCATGGTGCGTATCTTTCTCTATGCCTCAGCCCCACCTTGAACTGCCTTTCAAGGTCGATGAAGCCCACGAACGCAGCGTGTACACCGACTTACTCCTAGCTATTCTGAAAAAGTTTGTTGCGCTGCCTAGTACCAGCCATCACCTGATTAAACACACTGTCCGCAGGATTTGTAGAAAACGACCATCGCTGCGAGTCATTGTATCGTCTGCTACTTTGGATGCCACTGCCTTCCTGGAGTTTTTTTCTTCTCTTCCAGAACCGATTGACTCGAAGATAGTCAGTTTGGAAGGGAGGGCTTATCCTGTTCAGATAGCTTACCTGGATCAACCGACTGAAGACTACGTGCGCAAGGCCGCTGAGACTGTGGTCTCCATACATCGACAGGTCCGTTCTCCTCTTGCTCTTCTATGAAGACAGTCCAACGTACTCCAGCATGGCAGAGGCGACATTCTAGTCTTTTTAACCGGCCGAGAAGAAATAGACAGGTGTCTAGAAGAATTAATGGATGCTATATCTTCGTCGGTGATGCTGACCTCTAACATCTTGGACTGATGCTAACGTCTCGGGCCTTTCCAACAGACTCCCGGAGACAAAGCCGTATCTAAAACCGGTGGCTCTGCACTCTGGTCTCAGTATGGCCGAGCAGATGCAGGTTTTTGAACCTACCCCCCAAGACTCCAGAAAGGTAGTGGTGGCTACTAACATCGCTGAGGTCAGTCCTCAGCTGTAACCGCCATCCCATTCTGACACCTGTACTCCACCAGGCGAGCATAACTATTGAAGGCGTCAAGTTCGTCGTGGATTGTGGGTTTGTAAAGGTTGTTGAAGCAGCTTACCTTTTCATACTGGGCTGCATTAACCATTTCGATTAAGATTCGGACGTTCGATGGCTCTATCGGGCTCTCATCGCTAAAAGTTGTTCCTATATCTCAAGCGTCCGCAATCCAAAGGGCAGGAAGAGCAGGCCGGACCTCAGAAGGGCTATGTTATCGCTTATACTCTTTCTCCGCCTACAACCAATTGTCTACTGTGGCCATACCCGAAATCAGTCGCACCGAGCTCTCTTCTGCTGTTCTCCAGCTAAAAGCTTTGGGCATCGACAACTTCATGAAATTACAATGGCTGACCATCCCGCCATCCGATTCAATTGCTCAGAGCTTTAGCTCTCTCGTTATCCATTCCATTATAGATGATGATGGCCGCTTGACATCTCTTGGGACTAAGGTCGCAGAGATCCCCTTAGATGTCAAGGCGGCTTGCGTAGTAGGTCCATCACACGAGGATCGGATGACGGCTGACGTAGTTTGCCCTCAGTTGCTTGACTCTCATACGTACCGATGCGGGGAAGAGATCTTAACCATCATCGCAATGACTGCTGTTCAGGTAATTGGGCCTCAGTTTATTGGAGTCGGCTGCAATCAAAATATCGTATTTTCAGGACGTGTTTATCATTCCGTCTGGCGCGGCGGGAGCTGTAGCTGAGCTTGAACGCCGAAAGTTCACTGCTGAGGAAGGGGTATTGTTGTCACACTTCTTATGAGAAGATGGTTTCTGACTTTGTCAGGATCACCTTACTCTATTGAATGGTGATATTCTCTCTGACTATTCGTCCCCCTCTCTGACCTTCTAAGTAGCATACAATGCCTTTGTTAGTCATGGCAAGTCATCGTCGTGGTGCAAGTCGCATGCGCTGTCCTTCAGAGCGCTATCACGCGCCGTTTCGATTCGCGCTCAATTGAAGAAGTACTTGCAGCGCTTCAACATTCCGATCGAAAGTTGTCAAGGGGATGCCAAGCGCCTCAGACAGTGCCTAGTCAATGGATACAAACAGAATGGCGCACGTTGGGTTGCCGACGGAACGTATAGGTCTATTCGAGGCAACACTGTGAGTTCTCCGATGATACACCGTCTGGACGTTTCCGTCTGAGGCGCTCTAGGTGCTACATGTCCACCCCAACTCCACCCTCTTTACAAGAAAACCCTCTTCTGGCTGGGTTATCTTCCACGACATCGAGGAGACTAAAAAAATACAGTATGTCCTGGGCCATGGATCAACATCCATCGATAACACTGAGTCTGCAGAATGTCGATCCTAACCGAAGTTGAACCGGAATGGTATGTAACACGAAAGATCACTGCCGTCCCGCTGGATGTTCAACATTGCGCGACAGGCTACTGGGACAAGAAAACGAGCCTCGTGGAACCGCTTAGGCTTAAAGTGATTCCGGAGCCCCTTGTGCGCAGCAGCGAAGTGCAAACCACGTTTTCTTTTTAGTCGGTGGGCCATATTCTCCACGCAAAGGAACATGATAATTTTCATCACGTTTCGCCTCAGGTCCAGAAGCATCAGCTCGACGCTCGGGGCTTATAATATCAAGCAAGGTACGGTTTTTCGAAAGTTTGCAGGGTGAATGGAAGGCGTCGCTGGGATGGTTTGTCGTTGTCGTCAATCCCGACTCCGCCTGGTCACTTTGCTGTAGAGCGACGATGACGGTTGGAAACCTCGATAGGACAGTGAATATATGGCGATGTATTATCGATGTGTATAATGAAGTTAATATGAAATGCTTGAGCAAATGAAGGGCTAAAGGGTTGCAATGATGTTGAAGCCCGCTTGTACAATAACTGTCAGCCCCAACCCGTCACCACCAACTACGTGTAACATTTGTTACATCGTAGCAGCCTCAAATCTCACGGGTTTGTCTCGCCCTGCTCCGTCTTTGAATGCTCACTAAATTTCTCGACTTTTGTAGAATGACATCGCTTGTGAGCGTCCCGGTGTACATGCTACCTGGTGCGCCGGTTTTGCAGCCACCCCGGTCTGCGCTGGAAACAGGGGACGCAAGTCTGGCGACCGAAGTTCTCCCCGCTCCTCCGACCCTGTCCTCTGTCCTTCAGGCCTCGAGCAAGCGGGATCCTAGGAAGCCTGTTCCGACCATGACTTACCTGCCTCAACATGACCCTGGGACTACGTACGCGGGGGTCCTGACTGGTCCCATTATCGGTAGTCTGGAAAGCATACCTGAGGTGGACGGTCCACGGCGAAAACGAGTGAGGCTAGACAAAGGGTATGTATTGAATTATTTGCATGGTGTTTCCCCCAACGAGTCCCTTTGATCACTTCCAAAACTTCCTTACAAGTCGAATCATGGCCGACCACTTTTGTACCAGGTCCCTTTCACAACTGGCACAGCGCGGCCAGTCGCGCGGTCTTAATACCCCACCGCAAGTTCTGGCGGGTGCAGACGCCCTCGAGCATATGGCTGCTGGGCAATTGGAAACGGATTCTCAGACTAACAGCTGGGACCCCGAACATATTTCTCGGTCCAGCTCGGTGGCATACCCTGAAGATGCTCATCCGAGTTCAAAGATCACTCGCACAAAGGAGAAAGGCAAAGGAAAGACAAAGGAGAAGGACTGCGATAAGATGATTAGCAGGGTCAAGGAGGAACCACTGCCTGTCACACTTCCACTCTTCAACAACCTCTCTTCTGCGGTAACTGTTCCCCACCTCCCGTCCGTCACGAAGTTCACATTCTATTAGCGAAACGAGGATCATTGCTCGGCATGTCGTTCTTTGGGATCCTTGGTGTATTGCGATGGTTGTACTCGTGCTTATCACCTTTGGTGTCTCGATCCGCCGATGGAGGCGGCAGACATTCCTGAGGGGGAGAGCAGGTGGTTTTGCCCAAGCTGTGAGCTACACCAGGTAAGGGAGTTGGTCCCAAGTGCAGCTAATCGTGATATATCACCCCTTGTGCGTGCCACCAGACTCCGCCATCAAAGCCACCATCGTCGGTGTTGTCCCCCCTCATTCACCATGTCCAGAGCAGTCCGCCGGTGGAGTTTCAACTCCCTGAGGACATCCGTACTTTCTTCAAATTCGGTGAGTTGTTTGACAACGAGATCCGAGACTGACTAACCGTGTGGCGTCGCAGTCGGAAGTAACCCCCGTGGGCAATATATTGACACTTCGCTAATTAAAGCGCCACGTCTCAAGTACGTCTTGGCTTCAATGCCTACACACGGATCAGGCTGAATATTTTGGAGTCGGTACGGTCAGATGGAGTATCGCGATTCTTACCGCACAAAGGACAAGAACGGCTCCCCAGTGCTCTGTTTCCAATGTGGTAGTTCCGCACTGCCTCAGAGTGCACCCGGGGACGCACCTCCTAACGTGAAACGGTCACGGCGGTCGAGCACCCGCGACTCCGATTCAGAGCAGTGGAGGAGCATTGTTTCCTGTGACTTTTGCCCGCTTCATTGGCATCTTGATTGTCTTAGCCCACCTTTGCTGACTATGCCTCCGTTGGACAAGAAGTGGATGTGCCCAAACCACGTGGATCACACACTTGTAAGCGCTTCTCTCATTGCAGCGGCCTTTCCTGTTCTGAGCCGGTGATAAAGCGTATCAAACACCGGATTCCACGACAAAATCCCGTGGTGATGGATGTCGCCCGCCCTGGGGAAGCCAATAACGGAAATATAGAAATACTTGATCTTGGGATGTCATCAACCAATGACAAATTCACCGTCGACGAGGTATTCATCAACGGAAAAAGATATCGTGTTCCTGAGCGAATTATCAAACTTGACTTTTGGGACAAAGTTCATACGTTGCATTGTCCTACCCAGAGGTTTGTTTTTTTATGTTCACAGCGTTGAATGCTCATGAGGATATGTCTTCTCACAGGCCCAAACACAGCACGGACGTACTACTGTCTCCGCTCACGTCTTTGAGCTCTCTGGATGGTGACGAGAGCGAAACGGCGACCAAAAATCCTTTACAGGGAATGGGCGTTGAGGATGTGCGGCTTGCCCTTGTAAGTTATCTTTGGTCTGTTAATCAAGTCTTTGGTGGTGGTGTTGCTGACATCACACAAGCTGCTTCTCGACATGGCAAAAACCAGTGCCCCAACGAATGAACCTACAACTACACAGGAGCCTGCACAAGTTATTGTCAAGGACGAACCGGACAGTCAGAAATGTTCGGACCTTGTTATACCGGCACCAGCGGCGGCGACCTCAGAATCAGACCCTGGTGCAAAATCTGCTGAAAAGAACCCAGAACGCAAGCAGCCGACGCGAGCGTCAAAGCGGAACGTCGGATATGTAAGGCGACTTTAACGTAAAATGCCCAATACTCAGTTATTGAATCTTGATTGGTCTGCAGTCCGCAAGCCTCTTTGAAAGCAACGGGTCGGGAGATGACGAAAGCGTGCGTGACATAAAACCTTTTGCGGCTAGCTCGGCGACCTCTCGCGAGCCCCAACGGAAGGCTAGAACGAGAGCGCGTCGGGGACAGCCAAGGTCGTCGCAAGCCGCTCGTGCAACGAAGGGAGAGCCAAGAACTGCCGCCACATCTATTGCGTCCGCACAGCCTACTATTACGACTGCACCGACATCTCCTTCTGTGGATAAAAGAGAGCCGAGTTCAATGGTCAATTCTTCGATGCTTGCGCCAAGCAATACTCCGACTTTGAAAATACGGCTGCCTCGCTTCAGTCTAGCCGCCAAGTCGGCGCCTGCCTCGCCTGTGCAAGTGAAGACAAGCGAACGACCGCGACGGTCACTACGACGGCAGACATCCACAACGGGATCTTCCTCTACATCAATCTCGAAGGCAGACGACCGGGGCTCTACGGGAGAAAGTCCGATGGAGTGATTTTTATTATGCGATTACATGTTGTGGTGGTGTAATACTTTAGAGAATGATTACATAAGAATCGGGGTTTCTCATCATTACTCATCCGGTGCCGACCGAACCCGGGTGAGTGATCCTCCCCTCCCCGCTCACCGCCCACGCCCATACGACGACGTCCATCTTTCTTTTATTCCACCATGGCTCTCTTTCGTAGAACGAAGGGTTCTCAGCCGGCATCGGATTCTACTACTGAGGAGCCCAAGAAGGAAAAGGGCAGTTGGAAACGACCAGCCAGTGCGTTTGCCTCGGGCTACCCAAATGTTCTCCGTTTACTGACACCTCTCGCATAGATACGGCTTTTAAGCAACAACGATTGAAAGCATGGCAGCCCATTCTGACTCCAAAGACCGTTCTTCCGACGCTCCTCATCATCGGCATTCTCTTTGCTCCCATAGGTGCACTACTGTTAATCGGGAGCAGCAAGGTCAGCGTCATTTCATTCTAGCGAGGCCGTTTTCCCGTCTGACTGCGCATTTGTAAATTAGGTCACCGAAATCACCATCAACTACACGGATTGTGATCAGCTAACCCCGGCGTCAAACCGGCAAGACGCGGAGAGCAACCTTGTCACGGTGCCATCCTACGACTACCGTCTCCGTTCATCAGAGTCCGGTGCTCAGTTCTCGCCACCACAATACGCATTTATCTCCGCACAAGACAACTCCTCGTCTCCCCAGTGCATCGTTCAGTTCGACATCCCATTCAACATTCCCGCCACCGTACTGCTATACTACAAACTCACTAACTTTTTCCAAAATCACCGTCGTTATGTTCAGAGTTACGATCCGAAGCAACTGAAGGGCGAACATCGCAGCTTCAACGATTTGAAGAATGGCAACTGCAAGCCTGCTGCAACCGTTGGCAACGACTTAATCGTCTACCCTTGTGGCTTAATTGCCAACTCCATATTCAATGGTGTGTTCGCCCATTGCCAACTTTTCTCAATTTTGTCTTACGCCATAGAAAGACACGTTCGGCAACCTTACTTTCCTAAACCCGCCGTCTGGGGCTTCTTCGACATACAACTTCACAGAGAATGGCATCGCTTGGTCAGGCGAAGCGAAAAAATACGCAACAACGCCTGGTTATAATCTCTCTGAAATTGTTCCTCCACCCAACTGGGCGTTGAGGTTCCCTAATGGTTACACCACGGCTCAGCCCCCGCCCAATCTCCGCGTTGACGAGCACTTCCAAAACTGGATGCGCACAGCTGGCCTCCCGACGTTCACGAAGCTATATGGCCGCAACGATAATGACGAACTTGTCCAAGGACGCTACGAAATTATTATCGGCATGAGTGGGTGTCTTGACTATCAGATTGTTGCAATTGGTTCTCAAGCTGTTTTTTTTTGTTCTAGACTACCCGGTTAGGACGTACTCCGGCACAAAGTCGATTGTCATATCAACCATATCGTGGATGGGGGGTAAAAACCCTTTCCTCGGATGGGCATATGTCGTAGCAGCTTCGCTCTTTGTGGCCCTCGCGGTTGCGGGAACCATTCGACATGTCATGAAGCCGAGGCGCCTGGGTGACATGTCTCTCCTGTCTTGGAATCAATGAGAAGTCCAGTCACACCCCATCTTGCTCTCCCTTCTCGTAGATCGGCTGCTCTGTGTTTGATTATGTACATCATTGTACCTGCCTGGTACTATATAATGTGGACCCTATTAAGGACATTTTTCCACGACTTGAGCCTTGCCAGCTATCCGTTCCTTGCTATTACCGTGTCCCAGCGCTGCCTTGTTGCTCGAGCATGTAAGGTCGAGCCATATTGCTTTCCGCAAGTCGATGCTTGTTTTCCATATCTGGGCACTATGATCGCAGAAATAATTGTGAAAAAACATCCACTTGATTTTGAGAAACAGGAAATATGTATGTAGGATTGTGGTGGGGGCCAATTGACCCACAAACAGGACACAGCAGCGCTTGTTATCGAGTTACCTATGAAGCAGTGGGCTGAGCTGTACGCCACACATAGGATCAGATATCTAACAAGGACGCGCAACGTGAAACTCACGTTCTGCCGCTGCTGGCCTAGCCAACTTGTTGGTAACGCCCGACTCTGTTGATAGGAACGTCCAAATGGATCTCGCGCCGTGTGCATGCCGAGGCTATGAATGCCGCTGAGTAGCAGCTCCTGCTCCCTCCGGTAGCGGTGGTGCGCCTCGCTCAGTAGACGCTACACGGGCGAGCAAGTCAGAACGTTGTGGCAGTTGCGTTTACTGGGAGTACTTGCCTGGTATCGTTTCACTTCGTCTTCGAGTATTCTGACCTGGGTTCGACTATCAGTCTCTTCGAGTGCACCCTAAACACCGGTCACTCGGTCTTCTGCACGCACAGGAGACTTGGTAGCTGAGCTATCTCACCGATGGAGACATCCCCCGTAGTTTAGCCTGTTCTTCTTTGAAGAGCTTGTCCTGTGATTTGATGAACTGAAGAGCGTTTGATGAAGCATGCGAAAGGAATCGGAAGAGATAATCTCGTACCGCACGCGCTTTAGTCAGCTTGTCTTGTACAGTCTTCAGTTGTTCTTTGAGCTGGACATTGTCTTCGTGCAAGCCCAGAACACGGGACTTGACATCTTCCGGGACGTTTCTCCCTGCCATCGATGCACGCAAATCGCTGAGGTGTGTCAATTCATCTCTCAGTTAGAGGCATCATCCGGTTGGTCCCAACGCACCCAAAGTCACGTTCTCGCTGCAGCATCTTCTCCCTCTGACCAATCCCCTCGCTTTGTAGATTCACCTTCTCCAAGAGTAGGCTGTTGATCTGTTCGAGTTGCATCTTGTTCTTCTCGGAAGCCTCTCGTAGTTGCTGTTTCAGACGATTGACGTCCTCTTCAAGGGCAACTTTGTCGTCGTTGACAGACTCTCGCAATGATGATAAAATCTCTAATTGATCCCTGTTGACGAGGGCCACTATATCCAATCTGGTCAGCGACGAAGCGACAAGTCTGACAGGAGACGGACAATTGGATCTCGCGATCGTCAATTCCTTGGAAGCTGTACTGTACTGAACCTCAAGTTGTGCATGTTCTTTCTTCAGGCTATCGATCTCATCAATCGTTTCGTTTAAGCGCTGCCGCAGAGCAATAGCTGCCTCGGGTCTGTGCGGCACACGAGGGATCAGGAAGAACATCACTGGACTAGGGGACCACATACCCGTCTCCCAAAGCCTTCCCACTGCGAATCTCTTCCAGCTCACTTTGCAGGAAAAGTTTCTCGCGGTGTGCAGCAAGATAGTCCGCTTCATAACGGGCCTTCATACGATTGGAATCGTCCAGAAGGTTCTCAAGGACTAGGACTCTACTCGAGTCGAGCTGGTTCGTTCTAAGATCTTCAAGCTCCTTGTCGAGCTTTCGAACCTGGAGTTTTAGATCCGTCATAGTAGTCCCCGAGAGTGCGTCGTCCAGTTCGCCGCCTAGTCTTTTAGACATATCTTCATCTTCGTCTCCTTGGACAATCACGCCCGCTTCCGTACCTTGGCTCGATTGGCGTTTGCGTTGATCTGAGGCCATGGGACGATGAGAAGTTAGTTCCAGCTCGCGGACTCGTTCTTGGTACAGTTCTAAAGCCTCGGAATCTTTGGCGCGCTCCACTTCGATTATTCGCAACTTGGTTCGTGTCTGCTCCAGCTCGAACATGGCAGTTTCATGCGCTTTGCTGCGTGAGGCAGCTTTACTCTCTAGGTCTGCAATCTGGTTCTTGTAGGATTCCATAAGCGGCTTGAATGCGGCTACCTTGCGGTACTCTTCCTCTATGGACGCGTTCTTATCTACTAGATCGGCGTTTTGTTTTTCCAGCGACTAGGAGATTCAGTGACATATATGTGCCTCTCGTCAGTTGCTAAAACATAGACATACCTTTACGTGCTGACGGAGGTCGGAACCTTCCTGCAACTTCTTTTTGTATTTCTCCATCACATTCTCCGTCTTGGCAAGTCGATCTGACGCGTGGCGAAGTCTTCTCCACGTCAAAAAGTAATTCCAAAACCAATTGTCGGCATGCTTACTCGTCGACCTGATCCTTGAGTCGTGCAACTTCGTCTGCGAAGCCTTGTAACTCATCCACGCGATGCGTCAACTCAGCTATGACTTTGGTCTGTTTCTCGAGCTCGGATTCGGTGGCAGCTAGGTTCTCCTCACTCTTCTGCCTGAAATAGGGGCGTTACGACGAGAGGATGAGAAAACATACTTCGGGAACGAAAACGTACAACTCGGCGCGTAGCCTGTCAATCTCTGCTCTCATCATGACATCTGCCTTGTCGCTTCTCCTACTGTCAGCCTGTTGCTGCAGCTCACGCGTGCGGGTGAGAGCTTCATCTCGTTCTGATACAGCATCGTCGAGCTGGGACTGGATCACACGGTGCTCCTCGAGAAGTGCTTGGTGCACTTTCTCCAGGGCCGCCTTTTCCGACAGTATCCGGCCACGTTCCGATTGAAGCTGATAATAGTGGTCGTCGCTGCATTAATGAGTTTCAGGTATTGACGGAGCAGTGAGATAATCGCTCACTCGGTCCTATTCCGCTCCCCGACTCCCCGATCTACCGAAGGGTGGCCAACTCTGGCCATAATCTGGACACAGAGAACATTAAGGGTGGCCCGCGAAACCGGAAAGGGTCTCTCGTATCATACCTGTTCAATAGCCTTCATGAGATAATGCTGATTAACCTCACTTAAACCCTGGATTTTCTCAATAAATTGCTTGTTCTTGTCGCAGTGAACGGCGATAGCAAGTGTGAGGCGACACATCGATAAAATAGAAGGAACGTCATTATCCTGTGCCATTGCCATTAAATTTGGAACCTCGAGAGCCTCCGTAGACTGGCCAATCAAATTGGAGAAATATTGAGTCATGAGCCGGTATACGCGTTTCATGGCGTTAAAACGTAGAACCCAGTTGTCAGACGGCTCTTGAGAAGCACGAGAGGGCTGGGGGAAATATTCGGCATCTCTAAGGCGTCTCAGAGGTCAGAAGCGATGGCAAGTTCTAGATTGTCGCACATTGTTGAAAGAATCTCTAAAAGACTGACACCATCGCTCAGGTCAGCGGCGGAGGAAACATCGCGATGAAGGTTGAAAGTCGAAAAGTACGCCAAAAACGCATCAAGCTCTTTGTTTTGGGATTCTGTCATCTCACAAGGTGAGGTCAAAGTCCAAGTTTCATTGACCGAGGTGTCTTCGCTTATATAATACGACTACCGCTATCTTATCTAATCGTCTCGTTGCTTCTTCAACTCGCTCAGATCTTTTGTCGCGCTGCCAGGGTGTGCATAGTTGAGCGAAGGATTTAGATGTGACGCGATGCTTAGTCCACGTACCCGCATGGGATCCCGAATATATCTATAGAATCTATGCGAGTCTGATCGACTTCTCCGTGATTTGATTCGACGAAGATCTACGAAGGTAATATGTTCACGAGGATGGCTCGGAGCAGCTGCTATGCTCACATGCAAACTGTTCACTGATTGGAATCGCACAAATCTCAACTCGATTGGAAGACCCTCTCTCACTGCGTCCTCTGGAACTTCTAGGACCTGTGCAACCTCTGGTTCTTCAGCATCTTGTACGTCCTCAAAACCTATCGCACTGCGGTTAACAAGTAGTTTTATCGTCTTGGGCCCTTTTTGTGGGTCGGCGGCATGCAGAATGATACTTCTAATTCGAACACGCTGATTGAACTGATTACATGACCCTATTAGCCACAGTCGCCAACGGAGCATGGGTGAAAAAAACAAACGTGAATGTTAAGAAGAAGTTGCTCGTCGCTATCACTTGACAGATAGGCGTCTGTAGTATTTCTGGTTTTGTCCGGTACAATACCCTTCAGATTATGGCCGTCAACTTCGTTGAGGCAGTTCGACTGAGACAGGTCTAGATATTCGAGTAGGGATGGCTAGAAAGACGGGTTATCGAGACCCTTCCACAGCCTGTGAATATACCACTTGCCTCAGAACGGGCTGTCATGTCTAGGATACAAGGATTGAATAACCCCCAGAGTCGCTGTCCCACCACCGGCTCGTATTCGGACCGTACCGGGCCATACGAGCCCACGTGCTCGTCAAGAGGGCAAGAAAGAGGTGAGCCACTCTAGTTCTACAACGACTGCGGCGGCATCGCAAGGAGTTGCACACACCGCGCATCGTGATACTTCACAGCCGCGATTGCCTTTGTCTAAAGTGCATTGCACTTCAGTCACTAAGGGCACGCGAGTGCAGCACTCTGATGAGCCTACTGAACTCTGAGGCCCAAGGAGCACATATGGAGGAAATGGAATCTGTAGAGCCCACTGCTTTCAACCCTTTCCTACTCTCGTGGAAGTGCAAGTAAGGTTTTAGTCCGTTGACAGTGAACACCTGGTTTGTAATCACGACCTGTGTCTTAATTACGGCAACCACTAAGGTAATGACTATATCGAGGGGTAACACAGAGTGAGGGCTGGGAACAGGGGAGCATGACCTTCAGTATGACGGGCTTTCATATCCTTGAGCGATAGCCCCGGAAAAATACGAAAGAGCACAGGAACAGAAGTCCGGCGAAAACGTAAAAGACTCTGCCTTCCTTTGTTGGATCTCCTCCTGATAGTTTGTTACGAAGCGGTAGGAAGGCGAGACCGACAAGAAAGTTGGCGATCCCTATACAAAATCAAAGATGTGTACTAAAGGAGAGGGAGAGAAACCATACAGTTCAACGAGAGAGCCACGGATGACAGGGCTGATACGGCCTAAACCATATCTCAATAGCTCAGTGCGCATCGACGAAAAGAGTGTAGGGCCATACATGAGGGGGAGCTACTTCAGAAAGAATAACGAAGGGAACGGGTCCCAGTCCGATGGCAAAGGACCTGCAAAATAGATTGGACAACTCACAAAAAAGAGGAAGGGAAGCACTTGCATCACAAAGGTCACAATCGAAATACTTGAAGTGACCATCATCCCCGTGTCCAAGCCGTAGCCGGTGAGAACAAGAGAGGTCAGTGCGCCGATGACCGATGCAAGGAGTAATTGCCTCCGCCCAACTCTCTGTGGCCAAGTTCAGCAGTTCGAAAGGAAGTGACAAGTGAAACTCACATCGATGAGAAATATTGGTGGGAAGGTCATGAGCATATTAACAATCGTAATTCCCAATGAAACGTATGCTCCCGAGTCGGAAAGGACATGGGATAGGATATTGTTGCTATAATAAAGAACTTTTTGATATGAGCACGAGCTGGTACAGCATTCCAGATTACGTACTTGCGTTGATGCCTGTATTTGGGATTAGAACAAGGAAGAACGGAAAAAAGAAAGAGTTTCATACCCGATAACTGTTGAGATATCATTGCAAAGGAACCCACCACTAAGGTTCGGCGAAGCTCGCGACGTTTCAAGAGCTCTACTATGGAAACTGATACAGACGAGGGTGTTCCCCAGTGATCGTCTGACTCGTGTTGGGAAGCGTCACCACTGTCGTCCAGTAAAGGGCCCTCGATGCTGGCGGAAAGTCTAGGTGGAGACACCAGTTGACAGGATTGAAGTACGAACCTAGTGTCACCTGGCTGATGGAAGAGATACCTTTGTGCATCATGGAAGTCATCTGCTCTGCCTAGTTGCTTGAGACGTACAGGGGTCTCGACGATGAACCGGCTTAGACACAGCTGCACGATGGAAGCGAAGGAGGAAAAAAGTAACACGAATCTCCATAAGGTTGGGGTCGCCATACGCAATCCAAGTAGTTGTGTGACCATGATTCCCGTCACAGTACCAAGCTGATTGAGGACACCTGGTCGCAGCAATGAACTTCAGGGTGTTAATGCAGACTGAAGTGCGTACCAACGCTACCCCTTATATCCGGCGGAGCGATTTCTGCAAGGAAAACGGGTACTGTACACAAACCAAGACCAGCCCCGCAGCCGATCAGAAACCTACAAACTGGTCAGGGAAAAGTGACAGTGAAAGAAAGAAGACCTTACCTTCCCAAAAGTAATAAGACGGTGGACGACGCCACGCCCATTAGACCTGAGCCTACTGCCACCAAAAGGCCACTGAATTGCAAGGCGGCCTTTCGACCACGACGATCCATGACAATATTGGCTGTGCAGCTGCCGAGGAAGCCGCCGACCGTAAACACGGACGTGATGAGTGAAAATGTTGCGTCGGACATGGGTATGCAAGTAGATAGACCATTGGAAGAAGAGTGGGCGGTTGCTCGACAGGTCAATACGGCTTGAATTTGATTGAGGGCGGAAATGTGGTACCCGTACTGAGATGGAGTTCTAATAAGATGTAGGTCGAAAACAAGCACAAGCGAAGCTAGCTGATTACCTGGAAGGATGCAACGACGGCCCAAATGCAAACGAGCCAGCCGTAGGATGTAAACTTTGTGACAGCGCTCAATTCAGACATGGGGTCAGAATCGCTGTTGGCTGCGGCAGTACTGTAGTGTAGTTGCTGGCTGACACGACTCAGACACGACACACATCTGCCGCCTCGATCCCGGAATTTGACTCGCCGTGTTGCCGGAAACAGAAATGACGATTCTCACTTCCCCACACCCCAGTTGTTCCATCCATCAGTAAACTCACGAAGTCTTATGCAGATCTTATAATCTTTTCCGGTCGTTATTCTGATGCCGACTTGGTCAGGACACTGTGAATGGTCTGGCCTCGCGAATACAAGACTAGACAGTCTCGTAGAGAGTATCAATAATAGGACATTTACTACTTGAATTCCTATTTGCCAGTGGATCATCGCGGATCCGGTTTGGGCCTTTGGCTTCCATGTGGTCATGTCTTATTTTCCCTTTAACCTTTCGCCACGCTAGCTTCGTCACGTCTCGCTCAGAGTCGCTCTATTCATATCACCTCCCGCAAAGAGCTTCCTGCTGGCCGAGAGCTCAGAACTTATCCCTCCGGCTCTGTCCTCCCGCTCACTCGGCCGCTCATTCCTTCCTTCCAGTCCTTCAAAAATAGAACCCTGACTCATGTTCCACCTTTCCTCTTGGATATTTCTGGCATTCATTGGCTCAACGCTCGCCGCCACCGCCGACCAGTGGAGGGAACGCTCGATATATCAGTAGGCTTCGAAGTCATTTCACGTTGTCTCTGATTTGTTCATACTGGAGTACAGAGTCATCACTGACCGTTACGCGCTCCCTAACGGTGCTGATGTTGACGCTTGCGACGTGACTAATCAAACTTGGTGCGGCGGTACATGGCGCACCGTCCGGGACAATCTAGACTATATCCAAAATGCTGGTTTCACGGCTGGTTAGTCTGCTCTCTTCAGACTAGGGTGTCCTGATTTAGAGGCACTTAGTCTGGATCAGTCCCGTCTCCCAGAATTACGAGGGTCCTCGCACAGCTTATGGTGACGCCTATCATGGATATTGGATTGCGGATGCGTCTCAATTGAACCCGCGCTTTGGCACCTCCGATGACCTCAAAGCGCTCTCGGCTGAACTACACAGACGGGGAATGTCCGTGACCAGTACCCATAGTATATGTCTACACTCACCATTGCTCTACCAGGTACCTGATGGTCGATATTGTTGCGAATAACGTTATGGCGACATCCACCACTCCTGAATTTTCAAACTATATGTTCAAGGATTCGGTAATGCCTCTGTCTTTAAGTTTCAACTTGATATATCTGACGATGTCCTCTCGAGACCCAATACCATCCCTATTGCCCTATTGACTGGAGTAATTTGACCAGCATTCAATTCTGTTGGCTTGGCAACACGAATGTTACGCTTCCAGACGTCAACACCCAGGACCCAACCGTTGCTTCTACTTACGGCTCATGGATCAACGATTTGGTACAGGAATATGGCATTGATGGCTTGCGTATTGATGGTGTGTGCATTTTGCTAGTGTGTTCGATTCATCTCACAAATGAGTCACCGTTAGCTGCCAAGTGAGGCCAACACCTTTAAACATCTTCATGTGTACTAATGATTTCACAGACACGTGCAAGCACAGTTCTGGACCCCATTTTGTGCGAGTGCCGGTGTATTCTGTCTTGGAGAGGTATTCGGTGACGATATCTCGTCCGTAGTCCGGTTCTTTACGCGTCTGGGAATTTTTCTAATGCATTATTCCAGATTAGCCTCCTCATATCAACAGGTCATGGACTCTGTCCTCAATTACCCCTTTTACGATGCCATTGTCCAAGCCTTTAGCATTCCTGGCCCCGCCAATATGTCCGGCTTGGCTGCTGTCATGGGTCAAATTCAAAACAGTTTCAAAGTTCGCCTCGCTTCTTTCACGACGGTTGGCACTAACAAGTCGTTTTAGGATCCCACAGTACTCGGCAATTTTATAGAGAATCAGGATGTTTCTCGATGGCACAGTTTGTCCGCGGACCCACAAAGTCTTTAGTCTGTTACACCCTTTCCCGTTCCAATTCCCGCTCCCTAACGTGGCCTAGTAATGCCATGGTTCTGACGTTCATGTCCGACGGGTAACTAACCTCCTTATAAGCTCTTGCCACACTTCCGGGTTTATACTACAACCAGGATTCCTATCGTTTACTATGGTCAGGAGCAGAGCCTAGCCGGAACTGCAGATCCCGTACGTCTGTGCTTCGTGCCAGGAAAATCGGGACTCAAAGACATCTAGTACAACCGTGGCCCCCTTTGGGCGTCTCGATATCAGCAAACTACTGCCTACAATCTGACAACAACGCTCAACAAGGTTCGTACTGCCTTATGCTTGCGCTGAATTATTTTCATCAAACCATGTCTTAGCTACGAAATTATCTTGTGAATTACACAAACTGGGCACAGTCTCGTACTCAAGTCCTCCAGGTGGCCTCAGATGGCCTCGCGATTATGAAGGGGAATGTAGTCACGATTATGACCAACATAGGTTCACCAGTAAGTTTGGGTTCCAACAAAAATGGTGAACTTGTGTCTTAGAAATTGTGCAGCCGCAAAATACGAGCATGTACGCATACACACCTTGGCCCAACAGCTTCTCGAGTACAGAGTCGGTCCAGCCTGTATTCAAACTTGACCGTGCACGATCTTACGACTCTTCTTTAGTATTCTGTCCTGTACGCAATATGCTGTGGGTAGCGGTGGAACCGTAGAAGTTGTATATTCAAAGGGCGGGAAACCGGTTATTCTAGTCCCGGATAATATTTTAGAAGGCTCGAGGCTCTGCAGCCAAGAGCAAGTCGGGGTAAGTGGCACAGGCGACAGCAATGGAGACGGACGACGCTTGAATGTATCCATTGCGAGCACTTTTTTCTTCGCGATACTGGTTTTGCTGTTTATCCGTTCGTAGTACGGAAGCTGTCTAGTTGTGTGTACTGTATTGTACCTGTCTGATATAGGCTTTTAGCGCGTGTTTACATAATATACTGTCACCTACCTGAATCAGGAAAGTCCGCCCTCGGTGTAAGCCACTGAAATTAAAGCGGAGACAATATATTTTCTCACGGTAGTACACGCGTTGATGAGTGTTGCTGGTGACAGTGACGTTTCTGCCCGCACAAGCTCACCGTCGCAGACGGCGTGCACAACGCGCTTTCTCGTGCTTCCCGACATCACCTTACACGCAAAACGGCTCCAGGCGGCGGAAGTGGCGGTAGAAGGACTGAGCCTTCTTCAGCTCGGTCTCCTGCCATGGACAATCCACCCAACAACAATATACACACTATCGTCAGAGCCCAAATTGTCTTCCTATTGTCAACGCTCACGGAAGATAACTTTGACCGAAATCAAGCTGAAATCCGTTCGGTATGTTATCCTACTTATTGGCACACTGTTTTCTCATATTTCGTACGTCCGTAGTTATCTGAACAGCATGGACTCGCAACATATCTGCATTTTATCCGGCGCCTGATCGTTCATTCCCAAGCCCGACTTCAGTCCACCGCCGCGCCGTCAGCTTTTGACACTTCTACTTCCCTTACCTTCCGGCTACTGGTCCAAGAGACCCAACGACTTGCACGCGATCCGTTTTTAGCGGACAGATTCCGTGATGGCTTAGGCGGGGAGGGCGACATCTTCCAACATTTTGATCTGGCGAGGTTTGCGGATCGAATTGGGCTGCGCCCTTTGGAGCGTCTTGTTCTGGCGTCGTCCATTGTGACCGCTCCAACCCGCAAAGAGCTCGCCATTCAAGCTGCAACCATAATACGTGTCGAGTTTGAGAACGCAGTCCTCGCGCTGTGTCAGCACCCGTCTTTTGATCACGCTGATCTCTCACCGGCGCAAGTGGCCAAGCTACTTTCCAATCTGCTGGAATTATCAACTCATGAAACACCCATCTTGGACGGGCCTCAACGTCAGGCTCTGATTGCGGCGGCTCAAGCAAAGTATGGTACGGAAGTTGTGGCCCCCATTTTGCAGCAAATCATCCCTCGCTTAAGGTTAGGGCGGTCTTACTCTCATCTATGCTGTGCTAACCATTCAACTAGCTTGCCAGCCGGAACGACCCTCGTTCAGGCTTTCAATCAACTCGGTCCTGATATTACAAGTGACACGGACACCATTCGAGCGCTGATGCATCGCTTTGGCATCTCAGAAGCGAATCCTCCAAAGGATAGCACCGTAATCGAGTACATGGTCGTCTTAGCGCGACTAGCTGCGGACGGTTCTGTACTAGGTGATGTGGGGTCATTCGTGCGTGCGATATGTAGCTTTGTGAGTATTTCGTTTCACGAGTGCTGTCCACTCAACTCAAGTGTATTAGTCAAGTACCGTCAACTGGGTTGAAGTCATCAAGGCATTCGACATCCCCGATCGTTCTGGAGTGGATACGGCAACCTTGAAACTTCTCATCGCTATACTACTCAATGCTCCGCGCGATGTTGATGCCCACGCAGTCGCCGGTTTTTGGAGCACGTGGCGTAATTCCTTATACCAGCTACGATTGTTGGATGCCCTCCTCTCCCTCCCGGGGGATACGTTCAACTTTGTCACTCTCCCCAGTCGCCGAATCGTGACTATGGACGATGTAGCTAGCGCCAGCCCCACCATTAAAGCTTTGGCCGCCAACGTTCAGGGTTCAACTTGGAATTCCTTGGATCTGTTCGAAGTCCTAGTCCGTCTTGCAGACTCCGAGCACGCCGAAGTTAGAGGTTTTGTCCGAGAAATGTTGGACAAGGCTGTCCGCATCAGTGCCGAGCTAGTTCACATGGGTTTACTCGAGGCCCCCGTCAGTTTATGCTTCCTCATATTGTCGTTATTCTAACAAATCGTTGTTGGCAGCAATCCGAGTGGAATGAGATTCGTTCCGAGTACTCACAGAAACTGCTCGCCATGTTCTTGGCTGGGCACCCCAATCACCAATTGGTCTTCATGCGGATTTGGCAGATTCGTCCAGCGTATTTGACAAGTGCTTTTGCTGCCTTTTACAAGGAGAGTCCCCTCAATATCACTAGAATCCTCGACGTCGCACAGGATTTGAAGGCGAGTGCATCGTACTCTTTATCACTGTGTAATTAACGGGCCTTTAGATACTGGATGCGCTCCTTGACGTAAAGCCTTTTGACTTCGCCCTTGATGTTGCTGCCCTGGCGTCACGGCGTGAGTATCTCAACCTCGACAAGTGGCTGGCCGACAATGTTGCGTCACATGGCGCCGAGTTCCTACACGCTGTGATTGAGTTTCTAGAGTCGAAGATGGAAAGTGAAAAGACAACCCGCATATCAGACCCTGCCATAGAGAGTCGCACCATGACCTTAAATCCGCTCACAATCACGATCTTCCTTCGTGTCCTTCGAAACAAGTGTGTATCAATCTTACTCCATTCCACATCTGCTAATTTGTCTTGCAGCTCAAATATCATGCGCCCTAGTGACGTTGACTATTGTCTGGAAGTTCGAAATTCTTGTCTTCAAATCCATCCCCGTCTCATGAATCTTACGCCGGGACTGGACTCTGAACCGGGATTTTCAGTTGTCAACTACACGCCAGAGATAGAACTCGAAGTCGATGGTATTTTCAAGCAAATGTACGACGAGCAAATCGCGATTGATGACGTTATTGCGATGCTTCAGCGTCACAAAAACTCGTCCAGCTCCCGCGATCACGAGATCTTCTCTTGCATGCTCCATTTCTTATTCGACGAGTATAAATTCTTCCAGACCTGGTATCCTTCTCGAGAGCTGGCGATGACAGGGTACCTTTTCGGATCTATAATTCAACACGAACTAGTCGACTACATCCCACTGGGTATTGCAATACGCTACGTCGTTGACGCTCTTAATTGTCCTCCGGAAACCAATCTTTTCAAGTTCGGCCTCCAAGCGCTGTCCCGATTCGAGTCTCGTCTTTCCGAGTGGGCTCCACTGTGTCAGGCCCTCCTTGACATACCACATCTACTGGAAGCGCGTCCTGATCTGGCTTCACTTCTTCGGCGTGCGTTGACCAGCGGCGGAGACAATGTCGGGGATGCACGTATCGCCCCGGTTGCGCGTGCTGAAGCGTCAGCCGTTTTCACCGCTATTAATCCTGACCGCAATGATGATACCTTCTTCTCCCCACCGGAGGAAACCTCGGATAAAATTCTGTTCATTATCAACAATCTTGCCCCCATCAACGTCACCTCGAAACTAGAAGACATCAGGGTCCATTTCCAGGAGGAACATGCGCGATGGTTCGCTAACTATCTGGTTGATCAACGCATCAGTACGGAACCAAATAACCACCAACTGTATCTCCAGTTCCTAGATGGGTTGGATCGTCCGTCGCTCTTCCACTTCATCCTACAAGAAACAGTCTCCAAGTCGGCGGTGATGTTGAATGCTGAGAAGACGTTGCACTCAAGCTCGGAGCGGTCCGTGTTAAAAAACCTTGGGTCTTGGTTGGGGACGATTACACTTGCCCGAGATCGCCCAATCAAATTTCGGAACATCTCTTTCAAGGACATCCTCGTTGAAGGGTATGACGGTGGGCGGCTTATCGTCGCCATCCCGTTCGTTTGCAAAACGTTGGAACCCGCGGCTCGGTCAACAGTATTTAGGCCTCCCAACCCGTGGTTGATGGCTGTCATCAGCCTACTTGTTGAGCTATATCACTTCGCAGAGCTCAAGTTGAATTTGAAGTTCGAGATAGAGGTCTTATGCAAAGGCCTGGGAATCGAACTTGACACCATCGAGGCTACCTCCATCCTCCGCAACCGGCCCGTTACTGACTCATTAGCTGGGCCACCATTACCTGAATACGTTGGAGACATTGATATCTTACCGATGGGAGGTTATGATCCCAACACACAAATGAACGCGAATTCCCAAGTGTTGGCTCTGAGTGGCTCGGGTGCTGTTGAATCTCATCGGGCAGTCGGTCCCCAGCTAGAGCAGATTCTCTCCGAACTCGTGCACCATGTTTCTATTAGTCCACATCTCGGTCCCCTCGCATCTAATCTGTCCTTCAAGAGCGCCGTTCAGATGGCCGTAGACCGCTCTGTTCGTGAAGTGAGTAACCTTATTTTAGATCCAGCGGGACAAGTTTTGACACATTGCAGATCGTCCTACCAGTTGTTGAGCGTTCTGTAACAATCGCCGGGATCTCGACCAGGGAGTTAGTGATCAAGGACTTCGCTACGGAACCTAACGAAGAAACATTACGTCAAGCGGCTCATCGTATGGCCCAGAAATTAGCAGGAAGTCTTGCCTTAGTCACCTGCAAGGAGCCTCTCAGGAGCAATCTATCCAGCCATATGCGACAATTCTTGAGTGAGCAAGGATTTACGGAGGTGCGTTTCTTGGCGCCACTCAACTCATGTTAATAAATTCCCGTAGCAAATGACGCCGGATCAAGTTGTGCTCTTACTTGTTCAAGATAATATTGAGCTCGCCTGCCGCGTTATCGAGAAAGCGGCTATGGACCGTGCTGTTGCTGACGTTGATGAGAACTTTGCACCTTCATACGAACTCCGCAGGCGGCATCGTCAGGTATCAATCACGCTCAGACCTGTATACAGTCATCAGGCTGACTCCCTATCATAGACAAATCGAGGGCAGCCTTTCTGGGATGTATCGGCTCCGAGTTCCAACTTCTCCGCTAATCTCCCTGACCCCTTGCGAATCAAGGTGACTGGTGTACAAGCTAACCAAATCAGTGTCTACGAAGACTTTGGTATATCTCAATTCTCTGCATAATGATACACTCTCATTCCATGGTCGATTAGGAATCGATGTGAAGCGGCACTGGTCGAGCAGGCCATCCTCAACCGTGTCTTATTCCCGCAATGATGCCCCTGCTTACTCTCCGTCCCCGGCTGTCGAGCAGAGCGTTGCTGGACCTGTTGCTTTGTCCCACCCGGAAGCTATGGACCGATTTAATGTGGGTAATTCATTGACGTTTGGCTGTTTAATTCCATTAAATTGTGTATAGAATTCGGTGAAAGAACTAGAGGCGGCACTCAGTCAGCTTCCTATGCAATCCTTAGCTGCACTCCCTCCCAATCATGACGTCCGACATATCGTCAGGCAGATACTTTATCTTGCTGTTGAATCGTCAGATCGACACCGCACCCCTCTTTTGATGTCTCAAAAAATTGTACAGCTGTTGTACAAGACTTCTCAGCAGTTGACCCGCGAAGTCTACGTGGCCCTTTTGGATCAACTCTGTCGAACGTTCGAAGATGTTGCAAAAGAAGCTATCACGTGGCTTATATATGCCGATGACGAGGTTCGTTCATACTTTCCACCCTAATCTCAATACTCACAAAAGCGGCTTTGCTCAGCGAAAACTTAATGTTCCGGTGACAGCCACACTACTCCGAAGCGGTTTGATCAGCATTGCTCAGCAAGATCAACAACTAGCAAAATTCTTGTTTGCTGATGCTAAATCTACTCTGCAGAACTTTGCCGCTGGGCTTATCAGAGAGTGCTTGACCTGTGATCCACCCCTCGCTTCCCAAAGTCAGTTCAGCTTTACGATTGAGGTGCTGAGCCAAATTATGCAGAGCGGAAAAGCAAATGAGGAGTGGGTTTGATCTTGGCACATGTGACTGTGCGCTGACTTCCGCTCTAGGACCCAGAGGTTACTGGATGATCTTAGAGGGGTGCGACGTGGCCCGGGTAGTGACTATGCCACAAGGCAAACGAATGGCAAGACTGACGCTGGACAACTCCGAGAAAAGCTTTTTATCTGGTTCCAGCAGTGGGTGAGCATCTTTCAACGCTCCCCATCACCAGAGAAGGCCTTCGTACCCTTCATCACCCAATTAACGAAGCAAGGCATACTCAAGATGGACGACGTCTCCTCTTTCTTCTTTCGGGTATGCGCCGAGTCAAGTGTGAACAGCTACACTAAGAGTGTCGCATCCGGGGATTTCTCCTTCTCTTACGCTTATCACACCCTTGACGCTATGTCTCGACTCATCGTCTATATCATCAAGTACCACGGCGATGCATCTGGTGTCAACAACGACCAAGCAAAGGTGCACTACCTGACGAAAATTCTATCGATCTTCGTCCTGGTGTTGGCCAACATGCACGAGGAGCAAGGGCAAGCATTCCAGCAGAAACCCTTCCTCAGATTTTTCTCTAGTCTAATCAACGATTTGCACACCATTGAGGCAAGCCTCGGCTCCGCATACTTCCAGTTGCTCATTGCGATCAGGTACCGTTTCGCGACCACTTTTGAAGCCTCTAATCTTATACCCGAGCCAGCGATACATTCAGCTCATTGCAGCCCACCTACTTCCCTGGATTTGCGTTCTCTTGGATGAGCCTGATTTCTCATCGGCTATTCATGCCAAAGCTTCTCATGTCCGAGAATCGCGAGGTGAGGTTCAAGACGAAGTCTTGGCTTTCCCTATGTATATTGACTCTTAATTCAGGGCTGGTCCGCCTTCTACAAACTACTTTTGTCGCTCTTCAAGTTTTTGTCCCCGTTCCTTAGATCAACCAAATTCCGAGGTTCTTCTAGAGACCTTTATCGCGGCTGTCTCCGACTCTTACTCGTCCTTCTCCACGACTTTCCCGAATTTCTAAGTGAATACTATTTCACGTTATGCGACGCCATACCCCCCGGTTGCATTCAACTACGCAACATCATTTTAAGCGCCTTCCCTTCGACCGTCATTCTTCCAGACCCTTACCTTCGCGATGGTGGTTACGACTCCATCCCAGAAATGGGACCGATCCCTCCAATCTTATCCGACTTTACCCCAGGGCTCAAAAGTGGCGAGCTACGCACTTACCTTGATCAGTACCTCCTGGGCCGCGCCTCACCTTCCTATCTGCCATCGCTAAAGGATCGTCTTCGAGCACCCACACCTGACGATGCTAAGGAAACGTTTGACGTCCCATTCATCAATTCCCTCGTGATGTATATAGGTGTCTCCTCTGTCGCTCAAGCCAAAGCAAAGAGCGGTTCCTCCCTTTTTAATTCTTCCGACCCTGGGGTAATGGCCCTCCGGTACTTAGCAAAGAATTTGGACTCGGAAGGTGCGCCCAGCTTGTATATTATTATATTCTCTCTAACAACGCTGTCAGGGCAATATCTACTGCTGAGTTCGATGGTGCTGCACCTCCGGTATCCTAACGCGCACACCCATTGGTTTAGCTCCCTGTTTCTTTATCTGTTCCTTGATGCCAACGATGACTCTTTCCGGGAAATCGTCACGAGGGTTCTCATGGAGCGCTTTGTTGTCCATCGGCCTCACCCATGGGGAGCTTTGGTAACCTTTATCGAGTTGCTTCGCAATCCCAAGTACGATTTTTGGAGTACGAGCTTCATTAGGGCTGCGCCCGAGGTTTCGCTGCTGCTTGATAGTGTAGGTCAGCTCTTGTCCAACACCGGACGCAAGCTTACATCCTTGTTCTAGGTTGCCAGATCCATCTTTGTATCTTAAAAGGACGACGGTGCTCTTGAGTGTCCACCATCTGTCCCATCTACTACTTCCTCTTCATTTCCCAGGCCGTTACATCACGCACTGTATTGTACTCGCACACTGCCATTATCATCCTGCTTTCTACGATCTGGACTCTGTTTCGTATTACAGTCGACACACACCTATATAGCGCATATCGTTCCTCGTACGTCCTATTAATGCTGCCACGACATTCCACCGTGATATTCCCAAGAGCATCCCCAAAGTCTGTAAATCGTGAAACGTTAGGTGCAGATTCTTGCGTAAATTAGAAAGACTCATTCATACCCCGCATTCTGTATCCCCGATGCCCCCACCTCGTCTGCCCGCTCACCGATTACCATCCAATCCGCCAGAGCCAGCCCGGTGCGAGTAGGGAAGAGACGCGCGGCCCGCTCCAGACCTGATCGGTCATGTGCGATCATGAAGAGCATTGTAGACGATGGAGAGCCTTCGTGTGGATGTGTGAACATGATACCTGCAAGTGGTGTTTCACGATAATGAACGCCCCATGATAGAAAGGATAATATATACCTTGGGCTGAGTCATTCAAAGTTTCCCCCCTTAACTGCAACACGGGAGGACCGTCTTGCCTGTCCGCGATACTGAAGGCCGTTTTCCCTTTTTGCAAGCACTGACGTATGTACCGACCACTGGGATTGCCAATGACGACGATATTTCCCGAGGTAACGGTTCTTCTACTACCTAGGGATGGAAGAACCCCCTCCGTGTCGAACACGATGTCGGCATCCAGCTTATAGTACACGCCCAGATCGTGGGCAAGTCGTCGTGCAATCGACATTTCGTGGTCTGAATTTCCTTCCCCAGAGACAACGATTTTGAGTGGTCCCGAGGAGCGCAGGATCGTATAGGGACTGGTAGACCTTTGTGCCTCCATTGCTGGAGATTCTCCCGTGGCGAGGATCTACAAAGCCATCGTGGTTGTAGTAGTTGTGTAGCCAGAAAGTGAGCTTTGAACTCACCCTCCACTTCCCGGAGTCATTCTGGAAATAGAGCCGTGGGCCGGGCACGCCGGGGATGGTTATAACACATCCGTTAATGTCCACTTGTCGAGCATCCACTGGCAGTAGAGAGACATCGATGCTGAAGCATCCAACGTTGGACGTGCGGACCACAACCGCACCGTTGACCATCTCGACGGTTAGACGTGCTAACCTGGTGATGGCGGGTGGTCATGAACCAGCATGAATAAACCTAACAACCGATACTCTATTGCTCACCCACCTTCCTGGGGACAGCAAGCCAAGTATGCGCCAACCATGAAGAGATCCCGTGTCTGCAGGTACTGCCGTCGTCAAGGTGAACGTGGGGGAGCGTCGAGGAGGATCTTGCTTTTCGGCCAGGACCGAATCGAGGAAAGCCTTCACCTGCACATTTCTGAAAACAGATGCGTACCAATGGCCCTGCCCCTGGTCCTCGCGATAGCTAGTAGATCCGAAACAGTGATAAAAGAAATGGACGTAAGGGTGGAGGGAGTGGACATACTCCACGATCGCATCTGCGGCCCAGGTTTTCAAGATGCTAACGGCTTCCCTCGAGTGCCATGTGGGAACGTTCTTGTCTGCGCCACTGGGAAGCGTGAAGCGAAGCTTGTTTGTAAGTTTCCCATGAAAAGCGTACCCGTGGATAGCCAGCACGGGAGTGTCCACCAAGTTCGATAAGAATAGATCGTTGTCGTCCGGTGTGAAGGAGCTTTCTAGGATAGCCCGCAGGAATGGATCTACGAAGTGAGCCGACCTGCACCCAGTTGAGGCGACGGTATTGGGACGGAAGCATGTGCGCCTCTCACCGTGATTGTGTCAAGGGAACATAGGCCTGTGCTTTGATGTACCCAGCGGCAGGAATGACTGAGATACGTCGCTTAAATTACCGCCGAAAAACCAGAAGCAGATGGTGATTTTTTACTTGCCACCACCCTGTCGGGGTGTCTTGCGGCGTTGTGCCAAGTCCCTTGTCCGCCGTTTGAGTGACCAATGATCACAACCTTCTCTGGTGCAATCGCCCAGGCCTTCCGCCTTGAACACCCTTTCAAGATGACGTCGAGGGCAGAGACCGTGCCCCACGCATCATCTGCGCTGGGTCCGTGCCAATCTAGGCCCTGGAGACTCTTATTGGCATGGAAAATTCATCGCGGATATAGTAGCGTACCCACGGACTCCTGCCCTCGGGTAGGAGAACCCAACTTCGTTCCTGGCGAGGTATCGCATCGGCCCAGAAAGTTTGCTTGAGTATATCTACTCCTGCACCATCTGTCCGCATATGAGATACTACGCCACTACTAGAGAACGCACAACACACGCAAGGCAAGTATTGGTGGACCCGGTATTGGATGTGACGCGTTTAAATTCCTTGGGGGGAGTGCGACGAATCCTAAAGGGGCTGCGTCGGAGGAAAAGTATGCCGCTTTGATGGTCGTGGCATCTGCAATGGACCAGGAATCGAGCTGGGAGAGGTGCACTTGGACCGGAAGAACCAGCGATGATTCACCGGAAGTAGCATGTACATCGAATGAGAGCGTATCCCCGCTGAAAGCTCGGGATTGTGCGATACGAACGGACAAAACGCGTGTCTGACCCATAACAAACCGGGTCTCACTGAGGAGAGAGAGCGTGATTCCCTAAGCCAAGATAAGCGAAGGGCTCTAAAAACGCGTTGCGGCTTACCGCCTGGAGCGTCTCGGGAGATGGGGAGAGTGCCGTAACAGACCACGAACTTGTCGACATGCATCTCAATCCGATCCCAAGTGCATCCCCGAAGGTAAACCCATCAACAAAATCTGGAATCACGTCGCGAGACTCCTCACGCCTCATTGCTACTGTGGGCGTATCGAGGCATACGTTGACAGTTATACTGAGGGCAGGGACTTCAGAGCCGGTGTCCCTTGGGTCACCAAACAATCTGATCTGGACCGCACGCCTTAGTAGGCACAAGTGAGGAAGGGAATTGGCCCAAGCACCTCATAATCCCCACTTATGTATAGGTGATACTCGGTAGGTGATATTGGCGACGGCGCGGTCGGAAAGCTAACGAGATGTGATGGAGCATAATCGACTTCGTATATATTTCCCGAATACCACTCCGGTATAAATAGGTGTTTCTTGACGTCGGTGGGAATGAGAGTGAAGAAAGACCCCTTTTTGATTTGAAGGAGAAGATTTGGAACAGTTGGGAGAGTTTGTGAATCCGAGTCGGGCCGAGGGGGGAGAACGGTAAGAGTGGTACGGAGGACGACATGATGTTGTAGAGCTGCCCAACCCTCAGTTGCTCGTAGAGAAGCCCAACTGGGGGTACACGGTGAGACGGTGAGATACGCGGCAATTGGATAATGACCGACCGGATGTGAGGGAACGATACGGTGAGATCTGAGTCGGGGTCGGATGAAGCTTTCGACCAACGCACGCAACCACCGTCAGCGAGCGAAGAGGGATATGAGGCACCAAGATCGATGGGTTTGGTTACTTTGCTAGATAAGTATTGCGGTGATGGAAATGAATGGATGTGAGATGCGCACAATCAAGAGGGAAGGATGGAGAGAGGAAATGCTGCTCCCTCGCGTGGATGGGGAATGGACCAAGGACCTGCCAAGGAAAGTTAGTCGTCCATACTGTTGGGGATACGAGGCGCATACATCCCAAGTTTGAGCAATGTGAGCAGACCAACCGTGCATTTACTCGAAATGAAATAAAAGGTCGTGAGAGAACCCAACTTGGACAGTACAATCATCACCATCGCTATCTATCATGTCCAGCAGACAAGGTGGCAAGCTCAAGCCTTTGAAGGTAAAATCAACATTTATTTACACACATTCTCGCTCACTGAACCGCCACAGGCACCAAAGAAAGAGAAAAAGGAAGAGGATGAAGAGGATGTCGCTTTTAAGGCAAAGAAAAAGGCAGACGCTGAAGCGCTGAAAGCTTTGCAAGCAAAAGGTCCGTGAATGTACCTATATAAACAGTGTGACGACTAAAACCCTACTATAGCGGCGTCGAAAAGTAAGTGAAGTCACGGAAGGAGAAAGGGAGAGACTGATGCAAATATGTTGTACAGGCGGCCCACTTGTAGGTGGAGGGATCAAGAAGTAAGTTAAATAACCAAAATGGAAGTAAAATACTGAAAAAGGAATGACAGGTCTGGGAAGAAATAAATAATTGATGGATATGGTAATTACGATTACAATTAGTAGAGTTTGGCGTGTGCGTGTGAATCAGACGAACAATTGGCTTGCCTTCTACAATGTTGGGCTCTGTACAGAACAAAGGCCCCTCAATACTCCAACAGCAACAGCAACAACTCCCTCAACAGCCCCAGGGTGGCCCCGACGTACCTCCTCCTCCACTCAACGGCCAAGATTTCACACTCTCAAATGTCCTTCACTTTCTCCAATCAGAGTGGCGTAAGTACGAACGCGACCGCAACGAATGGGAGATTGAGCGAGCTGAGATGCGGGTTCGTGCTATTGCCTTGGCATACACTTACCACCTTTTCATTATTTTATTGTTTAGGCCCGCATAGCGCTTCTAGAGGGAGAGCGACGCTCGTTCGAGAATATTAAAGTTGACCTCATGCGTCGCATTAAAATGTTAGAATATGCCCTCCGAGTCGAACGGTGTGTAATGTCCCCGATGTGGTATCACGCGACATGACATGCTCCGCGCGGGCAGCTCAAAACAACTCTCGCAACCTACTCCTTCCGCGTCCCATTCGATACCCCCTGCAAAGGTCGCTTCCTTGCAGTCAACCTCACAGAAAGACGAGACTTCTAGTCACAAGGAAGGTAGCAGTCCTAGCTCTCCTCGTAGTGAAGGTAATCTATCCTTGGTCATGGTCTCTCCTCGTGCTGACGTACACTCAGGTTCACCTATACCCCCAGAAAGGGGACCCAATGGTGCCGTCGCCGCCGGTTCAACACGAACGAGCACGTGGGCAGGTCCATCTTCGTCTAGCTGGGTGAGTTCCAATGGCCCCGGCTCGACGGGTGCCATTGGCAAACCATCACTTGGCCGCGACCCCAAAAGCCGCGCTCGCAGTAGGGACTACCTCAAACAGTACGCTTCTAGCTTTCAAGGTTTCTCTCATTTTCTCATCCATGCTAGATGTTTGCAAGAAATCCAATATCTCACCTCGCCTCAGGCATTGAACCCGTTGCCCTCACGGCAACTTGTAACGAACCCTACGCTCCCCGTATCCCTCCCTAATGTCCCGTCGTTCGATCAGATGGGCTACAATACCCGCCCGCGAAAGCTCATGCCTGACGTGGGCAAAGATTTCCCGCTTCTGAATAGCATGAACGTCATCTCTGCTCCTACTTCCGCTGCAGGGCCTTCATCTACAGGGCCTTCTCTCGAGCGCGGGCCTGGGATGGTGTCATTGCCCTCACAACAAAGTCCTCTGGCTCAATACCAGTCGACCCAGCCACAAAGTAATCAATCCACCCCGCTGCAATCTAGACAGACGTCGGACGCAGAAAGGGACAAGGAAGAGGCACTACTCGACTCTCACTCCCGCACCTCTATTTTCCGACCAGATGACAAAGGGGAGTGGAGGGAAAAGTTAGGGCTCCCGTATGCGGGCAATCTGGAAGACAGTGCCTGGGACCGCCGTCCAAGAGAGGACGACGACGATGCCAAGGAAGATGATGCCGAGGTCGAAGAGGACGAGTCGAATGTGCTTGGCGAAGGTGAAGGTACAAAGGTGTGGAAAACCAAGAGGACACTGAGAAAGTGAGCCCCATAATCTTCGTGACACGCATTGGCTCTTACGAATGTCACAGCCATCTCGATGCTGTCCGAGCGATCGCCTTCCACCCCACAGAACTCTGTCTTGTTACTGGTGGCGACGACTGCACTGTTAAAATATGGCGAACAGACGTGTCTGGTCTTGCTTCGTCCAAGTGCGTAACCGTCCCTTGTTTCCTCTCGCTCAGTATTCAAACTGACCTTGTCTTTGATGCACAGCTCTCGACCCGTCACAGAAGTGGAGCCTCAGCTGACACTCCGTGGCCACTCGGCAGCTATCACACGCCTCATCGTCGCACCCTCGAAGCAACTTATTTATTCCGCATCTCTCGATTCTACCATACGTGTTTGGGCGCTACCACCGTCAAGTCATACTACCTATGCTCCGTTCGACGCATCGCGACTGCGCGGAGAGCTCATTGGACATACCGATGCTGTGTGGGATCTTGCGCTTGTGCGTGACGAGTGCACGCTTATCAGCGGTGGTGCGGAGGGGATGGTCAAGGTGTGGGACGTCAGTGAACCATCTGGTCGTGGTTCCCAACGCCTCTCATGGACGTATAACGGTATGGACTATGACGGTGAGGAAACCGATGACCAGCCGGGTGTAACGGCCGTCGAGGCGATCAAAGTCGACCTGAAGAAAGTTGCAGTTGCATACCAGAATGCAACGATTAAGATATTTGACATCGCGTACGGGAAGGAGTTGGCCGTTTTGCATGGCGAATCGGGGTCTGGTAAGTCGTATTCATATTTTGAGCTTTCTTTGTTCCCCTCATTATTGGTTCAGATGGAGGCCTTTCGCAAGCAAACAGCATTGTTTCACACCCAACCATGCCCCTTCTCATCACTGCTCATGAGGACAAATATATAAGCGTTTATGACATTAACACTGGTGGGTCGCCCTTTGCGAGTGATCGACGCCATCTGAGTGCTGAAATATTCTCAGGCCAACGCACATACACCATGCCCGCCCATCTAGATGGCGTGGCTTCCTTGTCCATAGACGCCGCCGGGTTCTCTCTCGTTTCCGGCAGTCACGACTGCTCTATCCGCTTTTGGGACATACTTGGTACGAAAGCATGTATCCAGGAGATTACGAGTCACCGGAAGAAGGCGAGCGAGGGCGTACTCGACGTGCAGTTCCACCCATCTTTACCCTTCATGGCTAGTGCGGGTGCAGATGGTATCGTTAAGCTATACGCATCATCATAATTCGCATACCTTCTCAGACAGACTCTACGTCGCTTTACCATCTGCTCATGATTGTACGTCAGAGATTTCACTAAGGAACGGCAGGTCTGCCGACACCCTCACATGATTAATCACATTACAATTTGATGAAGCGTATTCGACAAGAACAAAAAGCGAGGTGCAATGCACTAGCCAGCAGGAAAACAAAAAACAAAGCAGAAAGTTATTGATACAGTGCGGATCATCCAAGAAAAAGTGTACGGCTACATATGGTATGATACACCGGGGTTAATAATATGGCAGAACGTCAGGTCAAATGGCTAAGGAGGTGCACTTAGAACGACAATGTTCAC
>QFDV01000135.1:216683-242975 GCA_003315845.1 Lactarius trivialis
TGCTGGCCCGAGGCGTCGTGTCGCACGAAGAAGGCCGAGGACTCATAGTCGCCCAGCGTGTCGTTCTCCCCGTGCAGGACTGGCATCGCCCGCACGGACACGCTGTCCCGAAAGACGGTATGGTACGCCTCGTCGAAGTTTAACCTTTTTGGGGACGGTTATAAAAAAAAAGTGGCGTTAAGAGGGGGACAGACAAGACGTACGTGTGATAGAGGAGCTTGAACGGGGCGTCGTCCTCGTCCCACGACGCGAGGTTGGGCCATATTCGATCCGAAAATATGGTCTCCAGAGTCTTGAGAGCACTCGGCGGGGCACATACACGTTTCCGACAACCGTGAAGAGAACCGGCGGACAAGATGAGGCCAGCAACGTGGTCCAGATGTGCGTGACTAATAAGGAAAGAACTGGGCAGGAAGCCAGGTTGTAATGCACGCTAAAAAAAGAAGGGAACTCGGTACTCACTGAATGAGAGAATAAACTTGATGAGCCGAAAGTCCATCGAAGAGAGCAGCGTTTCTATTAATTAGGTGGTATAGGGTCCCTATTCCAGAGCCTGTGTCGACGGTTAAGAACGCTACACATAGCGACGACGTATAAGTGGTACTACTCACCTGCTTCGAGAGCAATTATCCCATCTGTCCAGGGTACGTCACATGGCTTGAATAAGTACCTGTTCACGGAGGGTGCGGAGGGTGCGTGTGATTGATAAGAACCATGTGTCCCGCGAGAATAAAGTGACATGGGACGAACGAGGATAAGTTTGTCTCGAAGGGACCTCCGCCGCTGCCCACGACGACCAAGTCAAAGGTGGGCATGGGGAAGTGGGTGGGATTGCAATTTTTGCTCAATAAATATTCCCGGTCGGACCTGGCCGAACAAGGGACAGACAGCGCTTGTGGAGAGCAGGGAATGAAATTTCATAAAGCAAACTAACGAGTGACTCGGTGCTATGTAGGAGATAAAGAGAAAAATATAACGAAAAGCGAGCGAGAGAATAAAGTCATAAGTAGTAAATGAACAGCCCCAATTGATTCCATATTTTGTCTCCTTTATCCGCTGAGGAGGCTATTCAGCGCCCTCTGGAAGTCGTACGAATTGGCCTCCAGAGCAGTAACGGCCTGTGTGCGACTGAAACCCATACTACACAGCTGTTTCACAGGTTCAACGTCTTCATCAACCCCGGGCGATGCCCTTCTCACGTTCTCGTCGACTATCGGAGCCAAGTGCTGGGGTGGTGGCTGTGAAGGTGGCTGTGAGTCTTGCGTCTTTTTCCTCTTCCCAAACCCCGGCAGGCGGATCTGAGCCCATACCAAGGACAAACATCAACTACTTTGCACTCAAGGTAGAACAACACAACAACCACTTACGCTCAGCTTTGAGTACCGTCCTTGTTCCTTAACCTTGTTGTCCCCACTTTCCCTCGAGGACGTCGTAGAACTCCTCCCCTTAGGTGACGCAATCCGAGGCGGGGAGGCCTCGCGAGGTGGCGAGAGTGGGAAGCCTGCTGTTTCACGGGGGGAAGTGGGTCCTTGAACGGGGGAACTCGGGACAAACGTGGACGTAGAGGGTGACTCGGTCGCTTGCGGAACCGATGAGGTTCGGGAGGACGTACTCTTGAACCCACTATCCCCTTGTGTTGTATTAGAACCAAAGGCGCTCTCAAACGAGAGCTCCGGTACACTCGAGATGGGTCGAGGTTGGCCCGGCGCAGCTGGGGTCGCGGCTACGGCTGCAGGCGAAAGGTTGGACGCAAAGGCGTCCTCGAACGAGAAAGGCTTGGATTCGACGACTAGAGGAAGGGTAGGAAGCCCTTCAACGACAGACGGCGCGCGGGCTGGACTCGTAGTCTTTTGCTGAGGGATAAATGCATTCTCAAAGCCTGACCCTACAGGGGAGGATCGGGACTTAGAAATGCCGCTAGAGCTTGTAGGCGGGGGCGGGAAAGCGGCTGAGCCAGAGGGAGACACGGCGACAACCGGAGGAGAGGCGCTCGTGCTTTCTTTGCCAAAGTCAAACTCTGGCTCGAACCCAGGGTCGGGTGCCCCTGGAGCGGCAGGTACTGCGCTCGGAAAGCCACCGAATACTTCATTGAAGTCGGTGAGACCCGCGACCTTTGCAGGTTCCGAAGCGATCGCAAATGGGGAGGTTTCAACTGCAAAGGCGCTAACATTCTGCGTAGGAGCCGGCGGGAATGGATTGTTATGAGCATCAGTGGTCTTTGATGGGGTGAAGACATCTGTTATGGGCGGGTATGACGCCTCAAAGTTGGTTTGGGATGACGCATGCCCGTTACTAACTGGTGCTTCCTTTCCCGCGTTGAGCTTAGCTGGGGCAAGAGGGGAACGACTGGCCAAAGTTGCAAGTGGGGTCTCATCTTCGCTATCTTCATCGCTCGAGTCAGACTCATCCACATCGAGCTCCTTGAGTGATGTGTTGATGTCGGTACGGGTTTCCGGAGGTTTATCAGTTGACGGCGGTGCGGAAGGGGCACCACCTGGTGAAAGTGTCAGAACGTCTGGTTCTACAGGCGGGGACTGTGCCCCGCCCCCAAGAGCATCCAGAGCAGACGTTGGTGGCGTGCTAAACAAGTCCTGGTCACTGGAACGCGGTGATAATTCTGCGTTCGTCACAGCTTGCGATTCGCCGCCAATCTTCGGAGTGGACAATGAGAGATCTTCCTCAGGACTGGTCGGGATGTTATCAACGTCGGGTGCACGTCTCACTTCTCCACCATCACCGAAAACCTGATCGAAAGTGAATAGATTGTCGGTCGTAGTGCCTTCGTTCGGCACGGATGTACCGTCAGCCAGAGTGGGAACGGGTGGATTAGCGAAAGGGAGGTATGGTGATTGCGACCGCGAAACGGGTCCTGCAGTGAGTCGTCGTTCAAACGGATTGTTACTCTTCGTCCCCAAAGAGCCACTGTTGGAACCGGGACTTCCCGGGGTACCTGGCAGCGCCGTGGTAAGCTCGACGTTGTCTCCCGATGGCGAAGGTGAAAAGGTGGGAGGCAGTCCGTTCGATCCAGTGGCTACTGTGGGTTCGAGAGCAAGCTCTGCCTCCGCGCTCTCTAGCTCCTTTGTAATCGCCTCAGCTTCGGCTACTGCCTCCTGAAGTTCTTGAGCCATCTTGCTTTTCTCCGCATCTCTTGTAGAGAGCTGCTTCTTAGCGATTGCTAAAAGACCCTTCTGTTGCTTTGCGTCTTTCTTCGCCTTCTCGATTTCAACCTTGACCTGTTCGATCATGGAACCCGTCTCAGTCATCTTCCGCTGAAGCTCGCGCACTTCCTCTTTATCGCGCAACACGCTCTGCTCTACTTCGGCCTTTTCGAGGCGGATAGCGCTAAGATCACTCTCAGCGCGGATGAGCTCTTCCCTGGCCTTCTGGATTTGAGACGTCTGGTTGCCGAAACGCTCGCGAAGAGTGCTGAGAAGACGGGTTTCGGTTTCATAAGCCGCCTTGGCCAAACTCAACTGAGTTTGAAGAGCTGAGAGCTGGGCTGCTTGGTCTTGGACGGTAGCCTCAACGGTGCTCCTTTCGGTCTTCGTGGACTCTAGAGAACGAGTCGTTGACTGCAACTGGTTCTGCAAATTTCCGATCTCGATCGAATGATTGTGAATCGCAACAGACGGTGCTCCAGTCCCAGCATCGTCGTCATCGCCTAGGAAATCTTTATTCGAAGCTATAGTATTATGAGCCTTCTATTTCTCGAGCACAGAACATGAAATACCTGAAGGACCGAAAACCCCTCGTCCTGAAGACTGAGGCGCTGTCACCTGCGGAAGCGAGAACGGCGACTGTGCGCTAATAGGCCCAGTTCGTTGGGGTTGCAGAATCGATGACTGCGGCTGGGACGTTACGGGGGACGAAGGGCCGTCATCCCAGAGTAAGTCCTTCAGGGATTCTGAAGGGGGTGGATGCCAAGGAGAGGTGGCGGGAACAGCTGCCGCTCGCATGGATAACGGTATCAGAGAAGGCGGTAAGGTGGACGGAATATCTTTCCCGGCAAGCTTTCCTATAATGAGGTGCATCGCAACAGCAAAACCATCACGGGTGAGACGCCCGTCGTTGTTTAGATCAGCTAAATCCCTGCACATGTTCGTAAGATGTCATGGTTCCCGAAGAAACAGTGTGGATGTGTCTAACCAGATCAAAGCAAGGTCATCCTCGGGGAGCTTTGAATCAATCATAAAGGGGACGGCAACGTCGCCCTCGATGTAGCCCCGCTTTTGCACGTCAAGGGTGTCAAAGAACCGGTCTGCATTAGCCTTCTCAGCGGCGGTGACATCCCATGCTGGTTGGGTTTGTGCAGCGGACTGAGCGGCAAACGGGCCCGGAGCCGGCGTGTTCCGAGGCAGTGGTCCTGTAAACTGCTGCTGCAGTTGGCCTGAATATTGAGGTTGTACCGGCTTTCCTGTTAGCTGTGGTCGGACTAAACCACTATTCTGGGGGAAAGTGCTAGAAAGGCCGGGGCTGAAAGAGCCGCTGTTCCCGGTAGCGTGAGAAACAACAGTGTTGCTCGAGGCGCCAGAAGCCATCTCATGTAAGCCAGGAGGGAGAGTCGTCGGAATGAAGGAGAGTTGTCCGGACATCGAAGCCTGAATGAGGTACATAGCGACTGTAAAATCTGCAACATCCAGAGATCCTCGGTTCTGTGTATCCGATAGACTCCTACGAGAGATGAATCAACAGGAGTAACTTGTCATGAAGCTAACAGAACGTGCCATATTTGTGAGAGCTTTTCAACTGGGAGCTTGGACTTGAAAAACACCTCGCGTGCCTTCTCGCCTGAAAGAAGTGCATGATATCAAGATAGGGCGTATGCTGGTAAGAAACATCCGTGCTCGTACCTGAAAGAAGACCATTTACAGGACCGCATCCATTAAAGAGCTTCGCGAACTTGGCCTTGTCTTGGGCAGTCAATGGAGCGGGAATACGGGAAGCTGGGGACTGAGGGGAGGGGCTGATAGCTCTGCGGGGTTCCGAGGGTGAGGAGAATCCGTCAATTACTGCAAGAGGGCCGGCTTAGGTAGTGTTTAGAAGGGTCAGTTCGAGGATTCAAAGCGAGAAGACGCGTCACCCTCACGTTTGTTGATCAAATCTGCTGAGATAGCATCACCCTTCTGTGCCCAACCAAGCAAACGCACCGCAACCGAAACGCCCTTGCGAGTGAGAAAACCTTGATTCTCCGCGTCGGCAATCCCCCAAATTTGGCCTAAGACAGTGGCGTTGAGGTTGGCACCCCCGAAGACTTGGACGGCAACATCGCCAGTGATGACGCCAAACTTTTGAGGATCATGCTTGTTAAAGATTTGGTTTACGAGGGCCGTCTCTCCCTGTGTTGAGGAGAAGGCTGTAGCCATGGATATAAGTGAAGTTACGAATACAAGTTGACTGCCAGTTCAAGTGTTGGTTGGCCCACTCCTGGGATGAGTGGATGAGTGTTCCGCCCGGGGAGCTTCCCTGACTTGCCGAGAACACGTGAATACACGTGATGCAGTCACCTGGTTGTCCCGCGTCCCGCGTTGGTTGGCTTTCCAACTCCCAAAAATAATGGAACAAATCACTACATCCCTCGTCGCTCGCCCTGCTCCAAAGTCTGCAGTATCTGGGTCTGGTAGTGAGGCTGCTGGTAGCGTAACTAAGAGGTCGCTCGTCATTTTGAATGTACACCCGTAATGAACACTGACCTTGCTGTTCAGGTTAAGCAATGAACTGATGACCCTTATGGTAAGCATATTATCTCCCAAGTTTACACGTCAGTATCCCTAATACGTCCCCAGATGTCCTCGTCACCTGGTATTGTGTGTACTAAAAGCCTTTCTTACCAACTTACTACTCAACTCGTGTCTTGTCAACCTAGTCGGCCTTCCCGAAATCTGACGCCAACCTCTTCGAATGGGTAGGCACAATAGAGGGTCCTGCGGGAACCGTGAGCATGTGCCTTCTTTATGCGATTGCGTGTCTTATGATCCAAATTGAACAGTATTATGGAGGGATGTCGTTTAAGATCGCGATACAGTTCCCGCCAAATTATCCATATGTGCCGCCTGTCATCAAGTTCGAATCGCCGTGCTTTCACCCGAATGTCGATATTGCGTCGGGTGCAATTTGCCTCGACATTCTTCAGGTTCGAGTCTCCTCGGTTTGTTGTGTGTGGCCTGCGAGTTGACCATGTTCTCGCCTCAGGACAAGTGGTCGGCTGTCTACAGTGTCCAAACCATCCTTTTGTCCCTGCAATCCCTCCTTGGAGGTATGGAACTATTCTTTGGAGAAGTTGTACCTTCCTGATCTCTGATCTCAGAACCGAACAACGCGTCTCCCTTAAATACGGACGCGTCCAACCTCTGGGACTCTCCAGAATGTGAGTAGTAACTGTCGAAGTGGTCTTTTATGCTTAGTTGCGCCCTAGTGTTCAAAGCTCAACTTCTGAAATATTACCGACCAATCAACGACGAGTTGGTTGCAGCATAGGATATAAGGATATATATACCCCCGTCTGTGTTGTATAATTGAGTCTGTACCGCAATCTCGCATGTCCTCTTGGTGTTTTGCTTTGTCATCTGGTTGCTGTGCCATTGTTGATATTCGCTCGTTGCTCTCGACCGATCACAAACCAACTTTCCTTTCGTTTTCTTGGGTTGATCCCTCGCCTTTGGCTGAGCCAATTTTTCCCTTTCTGTCAAGGTACTTTTTGGGGTTGATGGTCTCCGTGCTCTATCTGACAGGCGTTGTTCAGATATTCATTCTCTCGTGATCTATGCCCCGTCGGCCTGCTCCAACGCCTCTTCTTTTATTCAAGGGACCACTGCCGCCTCGCAGAGAGTCTAAATTTACGATGCCCTCGTTGCCGCGCCCTATATTTCTCCCACCATCTGTGGTGACTCGTGGGCCTGCGCCTCGCCAACGGGCCCACACCGATAATACAGATCGGACACAGGGTGTGCAAGAATCGCCGTCAGGATCGGGAGCGAGAGTACGTGGCAGTAAAAAGATTCGGGGACCTTGGGACCATGCGGGGTCTATCACGATAGCAGCAGCACAGACGGTGACGGTGATAAAGCCTCCCAGGGCAGCTGTAGGGATCTTGTAGAGAGAGAGTGTGTGTGTTCAATAATGACTTGAAATGCCTCATGGGACCGGGTTGTGCCGTGAACTCGCACGACTTTGTACTAACTCTCCTCCACCTTGAACGATTTTTTTAAAAACATCTCCAGTTTCTTTACTTTGTTATATTTCTTTCGTTGTTCTTTCTTCTATTTTTTTTTTCCGGTGTGGGATAATCATCATCATCGTCTCATCATCCTTGTCGCCCTCAATCACATCGTCATGACCAGCTCTTCTCCCACTCCCGATATTTCTTCGCTGTCCCTCTCATCTCACCCGCCCCACCAACGTCTTCACGACACTTACGATTATGACGGTACTTCAGGCGACATCAGGCCTCAGTATCATTTCGCTACTTCCCCTCCTGTTCCTCCGGGTCAGCCTCTCTTCCATCCTCTCAGCATGAATCAATCCCCCCTCAAGAGCAAGCCCGCTCGCGCTGGCCTCCCTACTGTGCGCCTTTTATCTCCCCTTTACCCCCATTTTTTTCCCGCTTACTCGGTTATCGTTCATTTTACCACGATTATAATCTTCTCGTTACAGCAATGGCTCGATGGCGGCTCGGCGTTCCCTGACAATCGCTCTCTTTCTTCCCCGAATAATTCTGATCTTTCCTCGGGCGGAGGTTCGCCACCTCTTCCTCACATTAATGCCCCGCCCTCCAATCCAGGTGCCGAAGACGAGATTATACCCACGGCCATTGTCATCAAAAACATCCCTTTTAATGTCAAACGCGAAACTCTTCTGGAAATCATTGTATGTTTTCTGATCTCGCTCTTTTCCCTCCCATTCATCGTCTCCCAAATAGGCGTCATTGTCCATTCCAACACCGTATGCTTTTAACTACCACTTAGACCAGTCGGGCTCTTTTCGGGGTCTCGCCTTCGCTAACTTCCGGCAGGCCTCGGATGCAGATGCCGTCGTCGCCGCCTTGAATGGTTTCGACGTTCAGGGTCGAAAGTTACGCGTCGAGTATAAAAAGGTACTACAAGCCGGAGAGAAGGAGCGCATCGAGCGCGAAAAAGCTATTCGGCGTATGCGTTCCATGCAGCTTGAGAAGGAGCAGCAGCAGCATCACCAGCACCAGCAACTTCAGGTCGCCCCACAAGCCGCTTATGACGAATTCCCCCCAGTCATTGCTCCTCCATTCACACCTCAGCGCTCGTATTCCGGGACAAACTACCAGCCTCCGCAGCAGTACTCCCCACCTTCAGCTCCTCCGATGCCTGTCCCACAGCCATATGGTGTCCAAACACCACCCCCTGTGATTCCTGTCGCACCTAGTCCTTCCCTTAAAGGCAGTTCAGCTTCGAATGAGCTGGATCTCAATGACCCATCTACTTTGGAGATCTACTCTCGTATCTTACTTTTCAAAGACGACCGTATGAGGGACGAACTCGCATTTTCTAGAACTCTCTCACCAAAGCAGCGACGCATAGTTCACCTCGTTGCTCAGAAGCTTGGCGTATATCATTATTCTGTCGGTGAAGGTGAAGAACGGTATGCCGTCGTCACCCGTATCGAACCAGAAAAGGTCCGTTCTAAGTTATTTATCATCAACCGATCGGGCTGACGCATAGACCTGGTCACTAGAGACAGCAAGGTAAATCCCACCCAGGGTTGCAACGTATGCCTTCTGCTTATCTCTCGCCAACCTCTCCTACATCCGGCGGCATTCCTCCGACCTTGCGTGTTAAGAAATCGATGCCTGATATGGGGGCGTTGCGCACGCAGGCGCCTCGACTTACCACCCGTTCTTCTAATGGCAACATCCGCGAGGGCTACGCAACTATTGCTTCCCCTTCACGACGCATGGGGGGTGGTTTTGGCTCGCTCTTTGGAAGTTCCAGTCCGTTTGACAACTCCGTTCCGCCGGTCCCGAGTTTACCCTCAGCCATTTTCGGTTCTGGTGGTATAGACCGGCTCGAAAGTCGGCTCGAAAGTCCGACCAGCGGTGTAGTGCGGCAGCCGCGTGGTCCAGGTGTCGGTGGATTCCACAGTCGCCGGGAACAACGCGTCGTGGCGAGTGAGAGTGCACTTCGCGGATTAGATACACGCTCTCACGAGCCACTGGAGATGTGAGGTTTCCGGTCGCAGAGCTTTTACATCACTACCCTCAATAACTTTTCACGGTACTGTCTTGTTTATACTTCCCCGACCTCATTTTTGTGTAACTCATAAGTCTGTGACTTTGCTCATTCTTCTGGCTGTCTTCCAATTTCCTGCTGGGCAAGGCGAAGTGATCTGCTTGAGTATTACCACGTGTTGATATATAACCTTACTGTTTGCATGCATCGATACTTTGTGCCGCACTCGTTCATTTTGTGTTGGCTTGTCCTAGTCGGCTCGCTTACAACTTTAGACTTGGTCATCATGTCCACTTCAACCCTCCTGAGAGCTACTTTCTTTGCTCTCGGTGCAGCCGTGGGTGGGGGCGCCGTAGCTGTTTTGAACGCGTCCAAGAAAAAGGAGGTCAGCCCACCACTGGTAGAGGTTGGTGTCACTGGCGACCCTCGCTTCTCTGCTCGAGCAACGACGGCAGTCGGACCCGTGCTTAAATACGGGAATCCTGGTATGCGTACTCTACTTGGCCCTCGCCTTGTCACTCACTCTTCGACCGTACGTAGGCCCCATCCCCGACCAACTCGCGCGCCAAGCATACGTGGCTGCGTATGACCGTCGCCTGCGACACCCTGCATGGGTCAGTTGAACCGCTTTCCGTCCTTCTTCCACACACACTGGAAGTTCCCATATTTCTCAGACCGCGGAACACTTAACGCTCACCTCTCTGGGGAAATCGCCTGTCGAGCCTGCTCCACCAGATGGAGACTCCGGGGATCGAGGAAAGTCGACCTTCCAAGAGGACGAGAGTCTGCCGGTGCAATTCCGTGCAAAGTTGCAGGATTACTTCCGCAGTGGTTACGATCGCGGACACATGTACGTGTCGTGTCGCGTCGCGTCGTCTTGCCCGCTAAATTGCTAAAACTCTGCACAGGGTTCCAGCTGCGGATGCAAAAATATCACAGGTCAAAAAGTCACGAGCTTTGCGAAATACGCGCTGCTGACCGCACCCATACCGTAGGAAGCCATGGACGAGACGTTTTTACTGTCTAACATCGCCCCACAAGTCGGTGTCGGCTTCAATCGACACTGTCCGTCTGCAACCCCTCATGACCCTTTCGTTGTGCTTACAACTCCCCCAACCGCGTAGACTGGGCCTATCTAGAAAATTGGTGTCGCCGGTTGACGAGCTCGTTCACTGATGTCTACGTGTTCACCATTCCGTTGTATCTTCCCCACAAGGAGGCAGACGGGAAGTGGCGGGTCGTACGTCTGGCACGCACGATTGGACTTTCTTAAATTGACAATATTATTAATTTCGTAGACGTACGAAGTGATAGGCAACCCGCCGAACGTCGCTGTTCCGACGCATTTCGCCAAGGTCGTTCTTGCGTCCCGGCCGTCATCACCTTCGACGCCCCATATCCCGGAGATCTCCACTGGAGCATTTGTGCTCCCGAACGCCATCATCCCAGACGAGGCATCTCTGGAGAGCTTCGTCACTCCAAGTAATTATCACGTTCGCTGACCGTTCTTTTGTCCATTGACGTTTCTTCCGCTAGTTGAAGCCGTCGAGCGCGCTGCTGGTCTGACTCTGTTCTCGGACGCCATCAAAGGAGGATCGAAACACATCTGCAAGACGACCAAATGTCAGGTCGTCGTGCGGAGGTTTGATGACGCGCAGAAAAAACCCGAGATGAGAAGAGCGATGTCGTCTCCGCGGTAGCTCGCTTCGCATTTAGATCTGAGTACAACCGTTGCTTGCGCAAATGATATGTATTAGGATAGCAATCTAATCTAAAAGTCGGACAACATATCCTTAACGCCCTCCCAGTACTGCTCATCTACGCGCTTCTCGATCTCCTTTTTGGTGAGCCAAGCAAAGTCGGTAACGGACTTGCTTGGTTTCACTTGACCAGTCATGATGTGCGCCTTGAAGAAGAATACACAGGTCTTTCCATGGGAAGAAAAGTTACTTTTCTGAACCCGCAGAGTGGAGGAAGACGTACTTTGGGGGAGTCGGGGAGTGGTGTGGGAGGCTGGATCTCGTACATGCCAATTGGCTTGCGACTGACAATCCAGGTATCCATAGCCTCACCACACAATCCCCTCAAGTCGCGCGTCGCAGACTACAGAAGAATATGATTTAGCGTCAACGGCAGAGCCGTGAGGTTGCTCACCTCGTGCAAAAGTTCGCCGCTAGTTGTGACCTCGCTCTCGGGAAACCTCCACGCTGCATCTGCTTTCTGCTTGACCAAGAGATAGAGATTTCGCTGGCCCTTCCTGTCCAGGCTTTTCAGATCGCCGTTTTCGTCGCTCGCGTGGACGCGAGGCGCCGGGGTCTCGTCCTCGTCACGCCCGAACTTCTTCAAGTCCTGAGCGGACACGCCGGCACCTGGTGCGAGGGGATGGTCCGCGCCGAATCCAGGTCCGAAGGCTTTGCGGTCGCGCTTGCGCTCCTCGAGGTTGAATTTGGATTCGAGGAGGGATCCCGGTTTGAAGTAGAATTCGTACGGGAAAGGGTTGTGCAGCGCGCGTTGGATGCGGGCTTGGTAGGCATAGTATGCGCGTTCGAAAGACGTCGGTGTGCGAGTGAGGGTGGGGGAACGGTTGAGGATGACCGCAGTGTGTAAGTTTGGACGTGGAGGACGGAGTGTCGCCTCAGTTGCCAAACCTCTACAAAAGGACGATCTAACTTGGTAGAATTAGAAAAAGAAATAAGGACGAAGAAAAGAAAAAGAGGACGTACTCGGTCTGAGGAGTGAGGATGTGGACATGTCCAGGCGGCAAGAGTCCCGAATTGGATTCAGTCGGACACTCCCACCCGCCGCCATGACGCTCAATCTCATCTCGAATTCTTATCTCGAAGAAAGCACAGCAAAGATACGCGTCAAACAGGTACCTTGGGAGGTGCGTCTGTTGGCCCTACACTTCATCACCTCTGGAACAAATCTCTCAAGTAGGGATATCAACGCGCCGGACATGTTACCATCGAGGAGCTCGCGCTCATCAAGAAAGTAGACAGACAGCCTAGAGCGAAGACAGAATCACTTCTCCTCTCAGATGGCCAGGCGTATGCTCAACTTTACCTCGGACTGCTCAAGAAACTCCAGAGGGTGGACACACTGCAGTCTATCCTCGTTCTTATTGCAGACGCTCTCACTGGTACGCATCATTCAGCTTTTGTTTAACTAATCCAAACGTTTTGGGCAGATCATGAAGAGCGCATCGTGTTATTTACGAGGGCGTCCGTATCTGACCCCGATCTTCCGTTCGGTCCCCTTTTGCGGTCAGTGTGCTCGGATTCGCCGATGGCTTCCTCTCCCTCAGTGACAAGCCACATCCCAGGATACTTGAGACTCCGGACGATTTTGTGCAGCTCCAAACGTCACAGATATTGACCGTCCTATTAAGGTTCGTCCATAAATGGGCTCGGTGCAAGCACTCACTCCTCCTCCAGCGCAGAACAGGCGCCACTCCAGCAGTGGCAACTTCAACCCCTCTTGACCTATTTATCTACATGCGTACAAGGGACTTCTCCGAACAAACGAGATGTAGCAGTACGGTGTCTGGAGGCCATTTTGCCGAGACACGAAGTTCGTCAGGCTGTCTGGGCGATCCCAAGCATCGTGAGCGGGTTAGAAGCACCACAATTCGCACCGGTATAGGAATCTGAGCTCTCCTTGCCTTAGGTTGGTTGACGTTCTCAAATCAAACCATAATCCCCAAATGAACTATCAAGTCGGCTTTTGCTTCTGGCTATTGACATTCGAAACGGATATCGCGGAGCAAATCAACACGTATGTGCCTCCTACTCTAGTGATGCCGTTCCTGAGCTGCTGCGCAGGAGATACGATGTCATCCCCCTCTTCATCAGTGTCGCTCAAGCAGCTGTCAAGGAAAAGGTTGTGCGCGTGAATATAGCTACGCTTCGTGTAGGTTTTCCATTCTTGGTTTCCTCTAAATATTTATTCGTGCGCTTTAGAACCTTGTTACGAAAGCCCCGTCTGCCAATCTTCCCGCGATGCTGGTTGCAGAGCTGCTCCCATTCGTTAAGAACCTCGCCACGCGCAAGTGGTCGGACGAGGATATCCTGGAGGATGTGCAATTCCTTATAGACGAACTCAACGCGAGATTCGAGAGCCTGACGTACGTCCCATCTGTGATGATTGCTGCATTGGATCAACCGCAACGACACTGAAAACAGAACCTGGGACGAATATACCTCCGAACTCACCTCGGGACACCTATCGTGGACACCAGTGCACGATTCAAACATGTTCTGGAAAGAAAATGCCGCGAAACTGAACGAGAAGGACTACTTTCATCTGAAGTTCGTCCGGAATCATACTAAACTGACTTTGATCTGATACTTCACCTATTCCAGGAGGCTCGTCGAGCTTTTGCAAACGTCACAAGACCCTCTTGTTCTCGCAGTTGCTGCGCACGACCTCGGGCAGTATGTGAGGTACTATGAACGCGGGAAAAAGTAAGTTTTCGTGATTATACGCTTTCATTTCTGCACTGATTGCCCTCCCTTTTCAATGTAGGATTGTCACCGACCTTGGTGCGAAAACCCGCGTCATGGAGCTTATGTCGCACTACAGTCAGGAGGTGCGGTACCAAGCGCTACTGTCCGTGCAGCGACTTGTGAGCCATCCATGGCAATCTGTATGATTATGATCATGTCAGGTGCGACGGAGCGTGCAAACGCACGGGAGCGTAGATAATCAGAAATGAACATTGTAAAACACCTCGCGAAGTATGAAACGCATTAATATCTGATATCCATTATCACCGGTACCATGACGCAAGCCGCCAGTGTTGATTGATTCTCATGACTTGACCCAAATTTCACCTATAACATCCCACTCTCTCAACGTCACAGGAACACTCGGCGTTCGTTTGTCCGGATACACTTCCGTGTCCAACCGATCCTCCAGAAGCAACACTCTCAGCCCGCCAACCGGCACGAAACCAATCTTAAGCGGAGCATACGAGAGCTCGAATTCCCAGAACCTCTCTTCCTTTTTCGTATTGTCGTCGCCTTCGCCACCGCCTCCCGAAAACGTCATAGTACGGGCGAACGTCATCGGCGGCACGAGCAACGTCGACGGGCCAAGAAAGTGCGTCGCACCACGGAGCTTCTCGTAACGCCCCTCGTCGCCGGCCACAGGCTCAGGCGGCGGAATGGACAACAGCCGCAAGTGCGACAACGGAGAATCGTCCGCCGCCGCGAGCTGTGTCATACGTGGCGAGCCGACCAGCTGGCCGTCGAGAAGCGCCAACGGTGTTGTTCTCGGCGCAGGAGATGACGGTCTCGTGTTTGCGCCCGCTGACGGCGGGAGATGAGAAGTCGTCGTCGTCGTCAGGAGGGGCGCGAGCACCGCCGTCCGCGGCTGTACGTGCTGCACGGCAAGGCTCAACGTGCGCTGCCGGCCCTCACGAACAGATACCGCCACGCCGAGCGTGCACGCGACGCGAAACGGTTTGTCGACGAGAAGCTCGCCGTGTGGGATGGAGCGCACGACGAGGTCTACGTCGATGGGATCGGCTGGTGGGCCCAGTGGCGCGGCGGTGGTGATGGGGCTCTGTGGTGGAACGGACATGGGGCGGTTGCGGAAGGGTGAGGCAGAGCGATAGGGCGCTGGACCGCCTGCTGGTGGGGTGCTTGAGCGTGAGGGCGGATGAGGGGAAAGTCCGGAGATCGTGCTTGATCGCTGGAGGTGAAGCGGGAGAGCAGACATTTGTTGTAGGTGCTGTTGACGTGCGGGCGGTTGATTTAGCGGAACTGGGATTCGACGCGACAACATCTATCATCTATTGAGGCGGACTGGGAGACCAAAAATCTAATTAGACACTCACAGAGGTTAGGAGTCTTCCGGGTTCGCCGAATGATGACCGCCAGGAGATATCAAGTCTCCCGAGAGGGAGAACTGTCCCGGGCGCATATTGCGCGGGGATGGAAGGCGGATTGGTCTCGCTGAGGACGTATAGATACTGTCTCGTGTCTTGAGGTTGCATCATGGCCATTGGCCCCGAGAACAGGGTACATTGACCATCCGGAAGTAAATTCATGTCCTGAACGTCCCAACTGGGAGCTGGTTCAAACACGATGCGCTCGAACCACATTGGTTCGGCAGTGAGGTTCTGTATGTGGACTTCAAGGAAGACCTTCGTGCGCTCTTTGGCTGATAGTTGCGCTGAGGGTGAACGAGGCACATGAACCTTAGTCTTGACTGACAGAGGGTTAGTCACCTACGCGCCCTCGTTAGAAGACACGTCACTAGCGCGTGCATATGCTGAGGAGACTCACAGCGAACTTGTAGAACTTGCGAAATGTCTGCAGCCCAGCGTCATCATCCACATCGCCGCCGTCGGTCGCCGTCGCCATGGGTCGACGCGCGCCAGGAGGGAGCTGATACGACAACGTACAAGCCAATACGTGCTGGCCTAGTTCCTTGATTTCATGATGAACCATGGCCTCGAGCGTGTCGCCCGCGACGAGGCTCAACATCGGCCCACCGAGCTCTGCGAGGAGCACCTTGCTGGTCGCAGTCTGCATCTCGACGCGCAGCAAGATGCCGTCCACACTAGCGGCGGACTCGTTGTTCACTGCGAGTGCGCCTGAGAACGTCTCGCCGAGTTGGATCGCCCCGAAGGAGGATGGGAGGGTCAGGAGAGTCGACGCATTGGTCAGGTCGCGTAGGGTCTTGGGGTGGCCTGGGAGGGGCGCGATACCTTGTAGGGAGAGGACCGAGGCGGTGGAGTGGGCTGAGAAGGCGGGTGAATTGGAATAGAATGGCTCCCATGCGCTAGCCAGAGCGGGTCGCTACTTGGGACGAACATCACAAATAGACGGGGGCTCTCATTCGAGCAGACACGCACAGAGAGTCGCATCACCTTGAGCGATAAAAGATGTCCTGGGCCATCCATTTGCGAGTCGACCGTCGTGGCAAGAGCACTTTCTGCTTACATACTCGAATCCATCTCTCGCCCTCTCTCTCAGACTTTCGATACTAACTAACATGTCCTTCGGAGGCCAAACCCCTGTGTTTGTGATGAGTGAGGCCAATATCATCTTCACCCGCACTCGCTCACAATGTAACTTCCAGATGCCGCACCTGAGCGACAATCTGGGCGGAAGGCTCAGTTGTCGAACATCACCGCTGCAAAAGTACGTTTTTGAGTACCACTAAATTACCAGTTTTTTGAACACCACGTCTTAGACCGTCGCAGATGTGATCCGAACATGTTTGGGTCCCAAGGCTATGCTCAAAATGATCCTCGACCCTATGGGCGGCATTACGTTAACTTTTACTGTTCGATCTTTCGTCCTGGACCTCCCTAATCGTCGTGTGATTTAGCCTCACAAACGATGGAAACGCGATTCTTCGCGAGATTGACGTCGCTCATCCTGCCGCCAAAAACATGATCGAGCTGAGCCGGACACAAGACGAGGAGTGTGGGGACGGGACGACAAGTGTGATCGTTTTGGGTGCGCTTGTCTGCTCGCTCATGTATTCTGAATTGACGTCTATGTCGCGTAGCCGGTGAGATCCTCGCACAGTCTATTTCACAACTTGAGCGCGACATCCATCCCGTTGTCATAATCTCGGCGTACAACAAGGCGCTTCAAGCAGCGCTCGAGGTTGTCTCTCGCATCTCCGTCCCGATCGACACGAAGGACGATGCTCAGATGCTCGCGCTGATCAAAACCTCCATCGGCACAAAATTTGTCGTTCGGTGGTGTGACCTGATGTGCCGCCTCGCACTCGAGGCCGTGCGCACTGTTTCGGCCGACGACGCTGGCATATGCACAGTCGACATCAAGCGTTACGCTCGCGTAGAAAAGATCCCAGGAGGAGAGATAGAGAACAGTCGGGTTCTGTCCGGCGTCATGCTGAATAAGGACATCGTGCACCCGCAGATGCGCCGCCGCATACATAACCCACGCATAGTCCTGCTCGACTGTCCTCTCGAGTATAAAAAAGGCGAGAGTCAGACCAACATCGAAATTTCGAAAGAGGCCGACTTTGCACGGATCAACCAAATCGAGGAGGAGCAAATCAAGGCGATGGTCGACCGCATCCTCGAATTTAAGCCCGATCTCGTCGTCACAGAAAAGGGCGTTTCAGGTTTGCCGACTGGTTTTTGTGATCGTGCGTTGATACTTAGTGCTCGGTGACGAACAGATTACGCGCAATACTTCTTTGCCAAAGCCAACGTGTCTGCGCTTAGGCGAGTACGCAAGTCGGACAACAACCGCATTGCACGCGCAGTAGGCGCGACGATCGTGAACCGTGTAGAAGATTTACGAGAATCGGACATCGGAACCCGTTGTGGCCTGTTCAACGTTGAGAAGATCGGCGACGAGTAAGGTCCCCCTCCGAACGAAAAAAAAAAAAAACTGAAGCCTCACTCCTTCTCGCTCTAGGTACTTCACCTTCCTGACTGAATGCACGACCCCAAAGGCGTGTACCATATTGCTGCGCGGGCCGTCCAAAGACGTGTTGAACGAGATCGACCGCAACTTGGCGGACGCGATGTCCGTCGCACGCAACGTCATGTTCAACCCGACGCTCGTGCCAGGCGGAGGCGCGGTGGAAATGGCCATCTCGGTCGGCCTGCATGCGCGTGCGCGCACGGTGACGGGCATAGAGGCGGGCCCGTTCCGCGCCGTTGCCGACGCGCTCGAGGTCATTCCGCGTACGCTCGTGCAGAACGCGGGCGGGAACGCTATCCGCGCCCTCACTGCGCTCAGAGTGCGTTTTTCCTTTCTCCGTTTTTTCTTCTTCCAATTTGATGTCCCTGACCGTGCCGGGATCTCGACCCACAGGCGAAACACGCGAGTGGTGAGCATTCGTGGGGTATCGATGGCGAGACGGGCGATATCGTCGACATGAAGGTGTACAAACTGTACGAGTCTGCGAGCGTCAAGGTTTAGTTCCCCGTCATTCTCGCGCGCCCGTTGCACTTCACCTGACAATCACTTCGTTGGCGTATAGATTCAAACCCTCAAAACTGCCATCGAGGTGCGTAGTATTAGTGGTCGAGAGCAAGGCCATTTCTGACCGATTTTTGTTACAGGCGGCGCGTGTCCTATTGCGTGTGGATGACGTCGTTCAGGCGACACGGAAGGAACGCCAGCAGGAGCAGGGTGCACCCCCAGAAGAGCCTGTGCAAGAGTGATCCTAGCCGATCCGTGATCTGTAATGTCGAGCTCTACAATTGTAACACGATTTTTACATCACATCATCTTTACTGGGGGTGTTTGTGCCATGGAAGCTGCTTGCACGAATCCAGTGAAGATAGATGAATTAGAGTGGGAGTATCGTTGGGATTTGGTGCATTTGACGCCGCGGCGTGCAAGCAAAAGTAAATTGCGACTGAACATTAGCCTCATCCTCCTCGTGCTAGGACTTTCTTCAGCTCTCCATTATGCTTCTCCAATCTCTCTAACGTCCCTTGCGCATTCCCCATCTTAGCGATCAAGTATTTCGCCCGTATCCCCATCGCGGTTGTACCACTCCACCAGTGTCCCGTGTCAAGCCCAATTGTGCGAAGCACCTGCAATTCCTGCTCACATGCGCGCACGGTTGCCTCAGCACTGTCGATGAGCCTTGTGTTGGAAGCGAGATCTTGAGAAGCCTGGAAGATGGGATCTGTGCATAATAGTACAATTATGAGACACAAACTTTGTGAAGACAGTGCGACAAACTGACCATCAACGAGTCGCTGGAAGACATGACGATAGATCGGCCGCCCAGGGCGAATCGCTGACGGCCGACCATTCTGCGTGTCCACAGAAATCATCTCTGCCCGTTCCATGCTTCGCAATGGACTCTCTTCGCCCTTGAATGGGGTATTCACCAACATCTCATGGTAGGGGACTGTATCCCTGCTGGCAAGTGCACGTAGCACGGCCCACGCCTGCTCTCTGCTCCATGGCAGGGTGCGTGCATCATCCGCATCATCACCAAACGCCCGTTTGCGCAACTCGGAGACACCTTGGCGGATAATGTCTTCGACTGCGTCTTTTGGCGTCTGCCCCGCACGTATTTTGTGTATCAGCTAAAATATGCACGAAGATTGGTCCTCCAAAGTAATGCGGATAAGATAAAGGCGTACACTGCCAAGGTCACTCGCCCTGCCGCCTAGCCAGTTAATCATCTCCGTATCGTCGTGAGAAAGCTGGATCTCGGTGCTTGTTTCATGTAGTTTGGTCCTGACAAGTTCCAAAGCGCTTGCGTTATCCACGTCAGAGAGAGAAATCATATTGAGCGATCTCGATAGGAGCGCTTCATTAACGAGTTGTCAGTACGATCCAGAAAATGTAAACACATCATCGTGCAGACCTTTGGCAAGTGGCTTTGAATTCTCCCGATTATGGCTTGTGACAATGACATGTGCAGTCTGAAGGCACAATTATGCCCTCACAATCTCGCGAATGAAGGGGAGGACGCACTTGTTCCTCGACCAATGCTGCTGCCCACCTCGCAAACACGCCCATAACTTCCTCTTTACCATTCGCAGTATAATTTTTCAGCACCACGATAGGCAGTGTGTTCACTGCTTCGAGGCCTGATGGGTCATGACCTCCTCGTTTCGCCGTCGGGGTTTCTGTCTTGGGGGTGTAAATTACAAAGTCTTCATCACGTTCACTGAAGGGTTCATCTCCGACGCCCAACTCGGCCATCACACCACCTCCTGCGATCGGCCCCATGCGTGGATCGTGCCAGATACCGCGTCGGATGAGCTCTTGGAATCGCTCTGTAGCCCGTACCTCTTCCTCCGTTTGCATAGCGGATTCGCGGTCATGACGTGCCTGTTTGTTACGAGTAGAGGAGATGGAGTGGAGTGCCGTCCCAACGACTTCGAGGATCTCTCTAACTTGGTCAGGAAGTGAGGTGCTCAAGCCAACTGTTGGCATCAAGGTCAACGCGGGTCTGCCACCTAGCTCCGGATAAACACACCATTTTGGCCAATGAGGCCTACGCTGGCAAGATCGATGAGATGATTCATTGATTTGAGAAAGGTAAAGACCGGCCAATAGCCGGTCTGCTTCGACAACGTATCAAGGAGACGTATGTCTGAGTCGGCGCGTTGCAGTTCCGCACAATCAATGACAAGTACTGGACTATAGCAAGCGAATAATGTCACCGGTGTAATATTAGCCAGAAAAAAGACGATCTTATTCACCGCTTTTTATCCTGGAGGATACGAGACAACATCCTTGACTTGCCGCTTCCCTGGGGCCCATGTACAAATGCGACACCGGCTGTGGATGATATGAATCGACACGGAGACACAAGATTTCGTGGGACGTACTGGGTAGGTCATCGAGGTAATTGCAGAGAGCAATTTCAGCATCCCGAAGTTCCTGCAAAGCTGCATCTGTATCTACATCCGCGGAATTTGTAGACTTGATGGTTAACTTGTCGACAGTATTTCTACGGATCCACTGATACAGGCGGAATTCTGCGTACAGAATTAGGTCGGACGCAAGAGTATCCAGAAATTTGCGAATCACCTCTATAATCAAACCAGTCTAGGATCTTTCCCTCAACCATGAGTGCGCGGACGGGATCAAAGATCTGCCGAACGTCTGAATTCATATTATCGAAGAAAGGGACGCCACGCACGGTGTATGTCAAAGTGCCTAAGAAGAAGACAATAACTGGAATGACAATACGAGGGTGCTTGGAGATCCAGTCGCGAATGAGGTGGGCCTGCACTGGAGGAACAAAAGAAGTGCGAATGCGCGTTTGACCGATGTGGAGGCCGTGTGTAACATTGCGAGCAATAATAGACGAGCGAAGGTCCGAAAAGGTGACAGTCGAACTGCGGTAAGAGGTGCTACTGACAACTGCAGGGGCTGTAATATCGATGATGCGACCATACGGCTAATGAGGGCAATGAGAGCGTGTTGGCATGAAGAACGGAAAGTGAGAGTACTCTGAAAGTATGATAGAGAGATTCTTCGTTTGGATCAGCGCCATCAAAGACTACGCGAAGGAGAGGAGAGGCAAATCTATTCATGTCCTGGGCTGTGTGTGAGGACACATTACAGAATGGGAGAGTAGCATGGTCAGCACCTCTCGCCATGGTTGTCCTTGCACGACCCAGATGTCGCCTCTACGAATACCCGCGGACGAGGGTACACCGCCTTTGGAGTGGACGTAGTTTCTAAGATCTGACTGGATTGTAGACAGGACGTCTTCTGACTGAGAGGGGGTGTATTCGAAACGAACAAAGACGCCTCCATCTTTTACGTGAGGCTCTATGGAAATGGGATTAAAACCATGAGTGTGCACGGAAGAGATGAGGTTTTTGAGAGTGTCGAGAAGATGCTCTTGCCAAAGCTTTCCGTAATAATATCGAGGGCTACATGCGACGAATTCAGAGAGATTAGAGTGGGGATTAACTGCGCGCTACTGACTCCCAGGCGGCGAGCTTTACGGGAAAGACGGAGTCAACGAAGAGCCACGCCTGAGATTTATTGTTTTGTGAGAGGGAATGAGAGAGCCGGACGAGTGAATGTATGCGGATGCGCATATAGTCTCAAACAAAGAGGGCGTGGCTGCTTGGGTTTGTTGCTCCGACAGGTTGGCTTGTACATCATGTTGACCTCGTCCCCATCTCCTGCTACACTCGTGGCTCCCTCTCCGTCGCCGTCGGCTCGTCTCAGCAGCCTTCGTCGTAAGAAACCTTCCCACCACACAAGAAGGCCGCCCCCTTCTCGAGCCATTTCAATGTTTTCCTCACTCAAGTCCCTCGTTACGAACCCCCTTTCCTGGTTTGCCAACACCGGAAACGATGCTTTCGAGTCTGAAGATACCCCAGGCAAACGCAAACTCGTAAATGCTCCCTCTCATCCTTACGACAGCGAAGGAGAACAAGATACACCCTCCGCATACAGAGTTAAACGTATCCGTCTCAACTCTCCAGAGCGTGTCGCCACTCCTGTCCCACCCCCTGCACCCTACCTCGACCCACCCACCCCTCTACTTCGACAATCAGCTCATCCTCGCACTCATGCTTCCAAGGCTGCTCGCCCCTACGCTCGCTCCTCCAACAGTATCTCCATCCCACGCCCGGATACGTCTCGCCTGTCTCCCTTCTCCAACCCTCGTATCCAAGCTGCGCCCGTTTCTCGCACAATGTCAATGGATCCCCCGACTGCTCGTCGCCCTTCTGTCCCACCATCTTCCGTCTTACCTCTTCCCATTTCTCGTGACGTTTCCATGGAGTTTTCTCCAAACCTCTCAGCTGAACCTCCCAACCCCCCCTTCCGCATGCGATCTGCCCTGACCCCTCAGCCAGGTGCTCCTCTTTATGGTCCCAATCCACAGAGACGTGAACGTAATCCGTCGGAACCCCCACCGTTAACCGCTCTCATTGAAAATCCGGTTTTTGTGAAACCGCCTTCGGTGCCACAGGAGCAGAGACGCGTGAGCGGTGGCTCTTCTTCTCTCACACTTGGCTCTCTCGTCGGTACTCAGAAATCGGTACAGACCCTCTTTTCCCATCCACTTCCTCCTCTCGCTTATCAGCACCATCAGGGACTTACTACTAATCGATCCCATTCTACCCTTGTCCTTCCTACTCAACCTGCTATTGGTAAGTCCGATCTTTGTTCTTCCATTCTTTTCGTCCTAAGTCTCCCACAGGCATTCGACCCACCAACCCCGCGGAGCTTGCACTCCAGCAGCTCGAGAGATATCGCACTCCCCTTGTACCTGCCCGTAACGTCGATGATGCGCTTCCGGAGCTCTTCCAGACCCGGAAGAAAGCACGGGCGCTCGTCCTTATTAAACGCGACAAACGGGATGACAAGCCTCGTCTGGGTCAGGCCAGCAAGTTTATCAGTGCACCGAAGGAAAAGGAAAAGGAAGCCCTTTCGAAGAGTAAGAATAGCAAGCCGTATGCTGGCAAAGGTGATCTCAAGAAATTATTGGCCCGGCGCAAACAGGAAGAGTTAGATGCAGAACCAACGGATGATACGGATGCACAGCCGATGGTCGATGACAGTGAACTTGAACCTGTGCCCCCCAAGCGCACGAGCAAGATTGCCGAACCTGTTCGCGCTCCAGCCACCTTTGCTCGGAAAGTCTCCGCACCGCCAACCTCTGTCTCTTCTTTCGGTATGGCAGGTGGTAGGAATCCCACTTCCCTCCGTGCAAGTCGTACGCACGCGAAAACCCGAACAGTCGGTCCTACGCGTAACAGAAATCGGTTCTCAGCGGCATACGAGGACGATGAACCAGATGATGTCGATGACCTAGTTGTTGTGCCGGAGGAGCCCCTGAAGGACAGTCTTCCGAAATTCGAAGCCCCAAGCGGGTTTAGCTTTGCTCCCGTGCGTCTTTCCCTTCATTTGACCCCATACACATGTGTAACGCCTTTAAACAGCCTCCTTCCGCTTCGATTCCTCAGGTTTCTGATACACCTTCCGTCCTTGATGAACCGCCGATTGCAGCCCTTCCCTTCACATTCTCCAAAATCCAGACGCCATCTGTCGCGTCTCTGGCATCCGCCACCGTCGCACCTGCACCGCAGCCTCCTGCGATCGCACTCGTCCCGCCAACGCCCGATCGACCGCAGGCGGAAAAGCCTCTATCAGAGTCTTCTCTTCCGAATTTCTTTGCCAATTCCCAGATCTTTACGCGTACGGGCGTACCACCACCCCAGAGTGAACCCAAGCCTGCATCCCAACCTGATTTTCAGCCCTCGAACCAGACCTCTCAGGCCAGCGAGTCTGCGTCAGGGACAGCAGTACCAGCATCAGAATCCCAGAGTAACCCTGCTCCCCCTGCATCCGTATTTGGCGCAGTTACCCCATCATCCATTGCCCCAACGGCAAGTCCAGATTCTCAAAAGCCCATTCAGCCTACTCTTCTGGCTCCGGCGCCATCCATTTTTGGACCTCTCCTGCAGGCTCAATCGACGCCGACCTCGTCCACGCAGTCGATTAATAACAGCTCACTTCCGTTTAGTCTCACCCCTTCTTCGACATCGCAGCCTAGGGAGAAGAAAGATGCCAGCCCAGCTCCGCAGAAGCCACTCTTCGGTGGCGCGATGTCCACATTCAGGGGATTCGGGACCTCATCTCCGGCGCCCGTGCCAAGCACGAAACCAGAAGCGCAATCAACGGAAGTTACAACTCCCTCCTTCTCCTTTCCCAAGGCAACGGACCCCTCTCCAGTGAAAGCTGAGCAGCCTCTGAAACCAGCTCTCTCGATTTCGAGTCCCGCTTTGACTTCGGCATCTTTACCAACAACTGCGCCTGTGACCGAAACTTCCAAACCTCCTTCTGGCACACCCTTTTCCTTTAGCCAATCGACCAAAGAGTCTGCTGCCCCTGGGCCTGCGCCTCCTGTGACCCCTGCAAAAAACATATTTATGTTTGGTGCTTCCTCTGCTACTCACGCCACTGCTCCGGTGGAGAAGTCAGGTGCCGCATCAAGTGGTTTCGCATTTGGTTCGACAACTCCGAGCGGCACCCCTAGTGGGCTCTTGTTTAGTTCGCCCGCTGCCCAATCCGAAACCAAACCCGCTACTAGCTCGAGTGGGTATTCGTTTAACACACCTGGCGCCGCTACATCGGATACGTCAAAGCCAGCTTTCCCGTTTGGGACACCGACGTCAGCTCGCCCTCTAACTCCTCCATCTGCTGATGACGGTATGCGCATGGAGGAGAGCCCCACGCGTGGGGGCGGGATAGATGCCAACGGTGGAAGTGCTAAACCGCAATCACTGCCGCAGTTGCAGATGCCTGGCAAGTCCGGCTTTTTGTTTGGCTCCAATACAGGAACCGGTTTTGGGTCACCGTCAGCTTCCCCGTTTGCGGCAACTCCTGCGGCCGGTTTTGCCTTTGGACAGCAGAACCAAGCGACGAGCCAAAGTACGAGTGGAGGGTTCGCCTTTGGTACGAACACAAAAGCAGCCGAGAGCGCAAGTGGGGGCTTCCCATTTGGCATGACTAAGCCTGCAGAGAATTCGGCGTCCGCAGGGTTCGCATTCGGTCAACCCACTGCAGAGAGTAGGCCTTCGTCCTCCAGTGGATTCGCGTTCAACCAGCCAGGCCCAAAGACTGCGGACGCAACGTCTTCTGGGTTCTCCTTCAAGGCACCAGAGTCAATCCAACACTCGACGAGTTTTACATTCGGCCAGACGGCGCCTGAACCAGCACGCACGTCCTCTTCGAGCGGGTTTGCCTTTGGACAAGCTCCAGCCCAACCACCAGCCCCAGCCTCTCCTTTTGCGTTTAATTCGTCTGTAAGCAGCGGTGCATTTGGGTCTGCGCCCGCAAGTCCCGCGTTCGGCACACAGCCTTTGGCACCACCATCATCGGTACCGTTCTCTTTCGGACCCACAAGCGCACCGCCGCAACAGCCTGCATCAAACCCGTTTGGGTTTGGCTCGGGTGCCGGGCAACCTACGTCTCCCGCTGTGCAGCAGAGTTTCGGATTTGGTTTCGGAGGTGGCACCCCTCAAACACCCACAGGAGCGTTCGGCGCATCTGCACCGCAGACCCCGACAACTGGTAATAGTGGCAACAGCATCTTCATCGAGGGAGCTCCCCCTCCCCCTCTCCCGCCTGGTAGCCGCCCGGTGAGGAAACTACCCACCCGCAGACCCAACAAGCGGTGAATAGCATCGATGCCAAATAGTATGGCCCGACGGCGACGAAATAATAATTCAATCATTCATTCTTCCTTCTCTTGTGCATCTCAATCCTTATGTGTTCCTTTACTTGCAACCACTCTATTCCGAAGATCAAAGCCCCTTATTATCTGAGTTATGGTTCGTTGCATTCTCTCACCAGCTGAATCCGCTTCTGAAATCCCACGCAGGTTGCTTGCTGTTTCTGGTTTCCAATCCAAGGGTATATTGATACTGTCTGCTACGTTACCAACATACTTGACGTCTCCTACCTTTTTTTCTTTCTCTTGCACCGTTTTGCAACCCTGCTTTCACTGATTTGCATTTGTTTTTGCATAACTGGGATATCGATATCTACACAATAGTCTTTCGCAGGCTCAAGGCCATGCACCCCGCATATTATCATTATCACACGGCTCAAGGCCGACTGGCATCTTGACTACGTATTTTCTTACA
>QFDV01000135.1:243017-278867 GCA_003315845.1 Lactarius trivialis
GTATTTTCAATTGTAATTTGATCTGGATCGATTGGTAGTTTTGGACGTGTGCGTGTCACCCGTGGGTACCACCAACAAGGATTTCAGAGGACGCGTCTTGACGCGTTCCGGCCGGCCAACATGCCTCGCGAAATCGTCACCGTACAAATCGGCCAATGTGGCAACCAAAGTATGCGTGAACTTAGCGCGACTTGTACCACCATGCTCATCGTATCGGATTCTAGTGGGCTCCGTCTTCTGGCAGCGGCTTTGTGCCGAGCACGGTATTAACAAAGAAGGCATCCTCGAAGACTGGGCGACCGAGGGCGGCGACCGCAAGGACGTTTTCTTTTATCAGGCCGATGATGAGCATTACATCCCTCGCGCACTCCTCATCGACCTTGAGCCACGGGTGCGCTTCTGCTGCTTCCCCCTACATCGGCGACGGCGCGTCGTGGTAATATAAACTCTGAACGCATGCACGCCTGGCAGGTCATTAACAATATATTGACATCCCCATTCGCAAATCTCTATAACCCAGAGAACATCTTCATGTCCAAGGACGGCGGAGGTGCGGGAAACAACTGGGCACAGGGATACGCGACGGGAGAGAAGTTGTATGAAGATATCATGGAGATGGTCGACCGCGAGGCGGAGGGAAGTGACTCGCTGGAGGTGCGCACTCCTTTCTATCCTTCATTCTCAGAGCGCACTGAATGTTATAATGACCACACATACTCTCTGCGCAGGGCTTCATGTTACTGCACTCTATAGCCGGCGGGACGGGCTCAGGGCTTGGCTCTTTCTTGCTGGAGCGATTGAACGACAAATTCCCGAAGAAGCTGGTGCAGACATACTCGGTTTTCCCCAACGCGCAAGAAGGCGATGTGGTGGTGCAGCCGTACAACGCACTGCTGACGCTCAAGCGACTCGCGGACCACGCCGACTCCGTCGTCGTGCTCGACAATGGCGCACTGGCACGCATCAACGCGGACCGCTTGCACCTGCAAACACCTTCGTTTGACCAAACGAATCAGCTCGTTTGTACACAGCTGTTTCTACGCAGATATGATTTGCTCATAATGTAATTTCTTAAGGTGTCGACGGTCATGGCAGCAAGCACGCAGACACTACGATACCCGGGATATATGAACAACGACTTGGTCGGCATCATCGCATCGCTTATCCCAACACCACGTTGTCACTTTTTGATGACGTCCTATACGCCCTTTACTTCTGACTCGATCGACAAAGTCTTTTTTTTTCCCGTCGCCTTATCAGTACCTATCTGATATTGTCTGACAAGGCAAAGCCAATACGGCGCACGACCGTGCTGGATGTGATGCGTCGACTCCTACAACCGAAGAACAGGATGGTCTCGACTGTACCAAGCAAGACGGCGTGCTACATCTCGATTCTCAACATCATTCAAGGTGACGTTGACCCCACCGACGTACGTCTGGCCCCCTCCTGCTTAGACCGCGAGGTAGACGTGTAATTATAGGTACACCAATCGCTCTTGCGCATCCGCGAGCGTCAGCTTGCCAACTTCATCCCGTGGGGGCCAGCGTCCATCCAAGTTGCGCTAACGCGCCGCTCGCCATACGTAACTACAAATCATCGCGTCAGCGGGCTCATGCTTGCAAACCACACAAGCATCGCCTCGGTGAGTATCCACGGTAGCACCTGATCTTGTGCTCACGCATGTCCTTAGTTGTTCAAGCGGATGTTGGATCAATTCGACCGCCTGAAAAAGCGAAATGCATTTCTTGAGCAATACAAAAAGGAAAGGATGTTTGAGAACGGGCTGGAAGAGTTTGACGATGCAAGGTATGCCTAAAATTGGTTCGCGAGATCAGCTTTGACCATTATCCAGAGCGACAGCAGACGAGCTATTAAAGGAGTACAAGGCTTGCGAGAGTCTAGACTATATCTCATACGTACGTGCCTTGTTAGTCCTTTTTTCAAGTTATCAATGAGATATCCTCAGGGCTCCAACGACGGTGAACAAGCCAGCTAATATTTGGACGGAGGTTTAGAACAATAACTAGTTAGCTTTGTATATGTATTCCCGCCCTGTATATCCCCATTAGTTTCGACACCTTTTCCGCGGCAATGGTACCGATGAATTAAGAGGTGGAACAGACTAGGCCATCTATGATCTAACTACACAACACCCAGCTAAGGCATAAAACGTGGAACAGCCGTAACATGAGGCGATTACGGAGGGAGCAAATTACGACTTTTTCGGTCCCTCCAGTTTCTTGCCAATGTCACTACCTAAAACATCGGAAATGAGAAATGAGGTCGGACGGTAAATGTAAATGGGGATATACCGCGCAGTTTGACCCCAAGAACGCGCTCGAGCTTAGCGAGGACCTGAGCATTGGGAATAGCCTTGCCGGACTCGTAATCCTGTAGCACAGACGGTTTCTCGTTAATTTTTTGGGCCACGTCCTTCTGCGAGAGCTTCAGTTCCATGCGTGAGTTTTGCATCGCCTATACGTGATGTGATGAGACACAAAGCAGTAAGCGACAACAACAAAAAACGTACCCGTCCGACGCTGGGTGCCACCTTCGCTGGGGGAGCAACCTCATTCTCTCGATCGAGCTTGACTATACGTTGGTGGTCCGTGCCTGGAGGATGGAAAATAAAACAACGGAAGAACAACCAGGACTGCAAGGTGCTCACCTTGACGAGCCTTGTTTGACCCGCTGGCCATCTTCTTCTCCGTTGCGACGACCGCATCTGCTCGACGGGCCTGGAGACCACGGTGAGATTATCACAAACAATAGATATATAATAGAGAAGGGCACGCACGGCTGTGAAAAAGGAAAGACAAAAACAATTGGTGATGAGGGGACCATAGATAATGGTGGAACATACCATTAAGGTCAGCGGCATTTCTAGTGACCTTTGGGGCTTTGGCCTTGTTGCCAATGACGGTCTTCGAGTCCCAGTCGACGTTGTTGCTCATGGTAGAAGTTGTTACAGTTACAGTTATACGGTATCTGGTCGTGGTTCGGTTTTTATGTTACGGGACTGCACAGCACGCACACTCTGACTCAGCCATCTTCCACGACATTCTCTCGGCTCGGTAATCGATTCCTCTCCCAACCTTCGTCCAACAACTTCTCGATTTGCTTATCGTCAAGGAGAGCGAGATCGTCAATCTCCCAGCTCGTGCATAGGTCCACCATCCACTTCATCCGCCTTTTGCTGATATCCCCGCCGACTCCCGGCGCACGTTCCTTGAGCTTTTCTCTCAATAGGCCAACCTTCTCGATCGCCTCCCCCGAGCACTTTGGTATGCTCTCTTCTATCCTCCTCCTTATGATGTTGGCCAACTTTGGGCTCTTGCCATTGGTTGAGACCATGATTTGGAGCGGTCCTTGTTGGATTTGGGAACCAAAGTAAAAGTCGCAGTAGGATGGATCGTCTGCGACATTCACTGGGATTCGACGGGCTCGGCACGATGTACCGATCTCTCGAGAGAGTTCGACATCGTCGATGGCCGTTAGAACCATGTCTGCCCCGTCCAGATCCGTAGATACGAATGTACGGTCACGGAATACGATGCGATTTTCCGATCCGCTGTCGATGAGCGACCTTGTTTGATCTTTCAGACCTTTTGAGGGTGAAACGACCGTGACATCCGCCCCAGCAGCCAAGACATGCTGGATTCGACTAGATGCGACCTCTCCGCCTCCGACGACTAGGACGCGCTTGTCCTTGAGTTGCCAAGCGATGAGCAATGAGCCTGACATGACAATATGGGTGACCGGTTGAGGTTGTGGTCTCCTGTGACAGCATAAAATAATTCCCAGCGGACAATAGTTGTCAGGGTAACGGCGCAGTCCATTCAGCGTTAACGTTGTTGCCACACTCCGCAACCACATTCACGACCCTATATCACTACTGTACCCGGCAGTCCTCGGCGGCCAGCAAAGCCTTTTTTGCACTAGTCACTAGCCAGCAACAACCATCCGAGCTTTAAGCGCACACCCGCGGCAGTGCATCAATTGCAAATCAAGGCCATATTAGTCTTGGTCTATTCTGGTTACTCGTTTCTGGTAAGTATCTTTCACCGGTACCCCTTCCTCCCCTTTCCCCACCGTCCCTTTTAATTTCTTTCGGGGTGCAACGCGCCCCCCTTTGGACTTGACTGACTTTCGCCTTCCTCAGTGCAAGCCACAGACGTTGACCGTCGACCTTCCTTCCCCCCCACCGTTCCTTAACCTTTCTGGTGCTGGTCTCCAGGCCTATCTCCGTCTCAACGAGTTCTAGCTCTCATTCTTGCGACTGCGCGCGTCGACTCGCCCGATTGCCACCCACTCTCTTCTAGGATCCACCTCGCTTACGGGTGGAAATGTCGAAATATTTGCATGCGTTCTATGGGTTCTTCACGCTGGGCCTTGCGGTTGCCGGGATGATATCCATATTGTTCTCTTTCCTCTGGAGGAGAACCGAGTTACTTTTGAATATGACGTTTAGTAATGCCGACCTGACTGGTGCGTCTTGAATCTACCCACTTTTCATGCCCTTTCTCATATACGTATCTTAGCCGGGCTTGTCATGGGCATTGCGTTGCTGGTTACTAGCTTCCTATCCGTTGGAGCGATCATCCAACGGAACCACGTAACCATAGGTCTCGTCGTTCTCAATTGGGTTCTCATTGCGGACGCGGTGATTGTGCTCGCCATTGGTTCCTTTGTCTGGTTTTACACTCTCCGCGAACGTAACGAGTATCATGTCGAATACGCCAAGTTGCAGCCGTCACAGCGCATCACCATCCAGGATCAGGTAGCGTCGTCATTCTTATTTCCGCTTTTACTTTTATTTTGCCTAACTTTGTCTGGAAACTGCAAATAGTTCTCATGCTGTGGATATTTCAACGCATCCGACCTCATTCAAATTGGCGGTAGCTTTTGCCAGAACTCAACCTTTGCAAATGCGCTCAATACTACCGATACGAACAACTTCTGCGTCACACCCGTTACTGGATTTGCTGATGTTTCCTTGAATCATGTGTTCTCGTATGTCCGTTCGTATTTTGTCGCTGACTTGTGGTAACGAGATTTGTTCTCAGGACCACCTATGGCTTCATGGCGGGCCTCATCGGGCTGTTCCTCTCATCGCTGTGTGTCATCAGAGTTGTGCGTAAATCATTCTATCATTTTACATCCGGAAATCAACTGTGTTTGCAGAGGCAAGAGATCGAGCGGTTCAGGAGGATCGACGCCAAGCGTGGAGGGAGGGGATTTGTCTAGAGTCGAGACGAGCTTTTCCCCTTCCCTCAAAGTCGGCGCTCCGTACAGTCGCAGCGCTGGACAATATTTTGTCTGCATTGTCTCGTTTAATTTGGCAAAGATAGTTCTCGATATTACTTTCTTTTCTGTCTTTTCTCGCGGGTTTTTTTTTTTACTTGTTTCCATTCTTTGTCTCCTTCGGGGTCATACTCCTAGGTCAACTACGGGTAGTTGGGACGGTGGAGTCTGTATTAACACAGCTTGTATCCAGGAGGTCACACTGGCAGCCCACTCGATTGACGCATATTGATGTGATACACTTTTGACATGATACGTATTTGACATAGCCGTGCGGTGCCCATCATCGATGCATCATCTCCTGAAGCGCGACAAGCTGGTTACACACTCCCATCAGTATCTGCCATTGATTGATCATGCAAGCCCCTTAGCGTCGAAACGACATTCGGAGCCGTGCTTTTCGACATGCCTAAAGCCACCAGGCGTAAATTACCTGTAACACTGACTGCGGGACATGACACCTCTGGTACTAGTAGCACACCACGCGCCAGCCGCACCGTGATCCGCAAATTCCACACTTTGCTCAAACAACAAAAAACTGCACAGGGCGATGCACTAGCAAACGTGAATCGCGAGATAGAGAAGCTGGGTGGGCTGGAGGTATATCAGCGCATGTCCTCCATCGGACAGAGCAGCGACAGGGGAGGCGGGAGCGAAAAGGTGCTGATCGGATGGCTGAAACAAATGGGGTGGGCAGCGAATGAAAGCGAGAAAGAGAGGAAGCACAGGTGAGTACTGTCCTGTCCGATTAGAACAGTCCTGATATCTGTCTGGGCTATCTCTAGGTTACTGGAGGTGGGCGCGGTGCGGTCTGACAATTATGATGATTGCGCATCGTGGATGGACGTCACGGCAATTGACCTGCATTCACGCCATCCGTCCATTCTGGAGCAAGATTTTCTACTCATGGATGCGAGTCAGCATCGCGAGGCATGGGATATCATCAGCCTCAGCCTCATCCTCAATTTTGTTCCCGACGGGAAAGATCGCGGTACGCCCATCATGCGTGATTCACGAGGTGATAGTAACGTCCGACTAGGTCGGATGCTGGTTCAAGCGCATTCAATGCTTCGCCCTGGCGGCCTTTGTTTCCTCGCCGTGCGTCCTACGAACTTTATTTGAACATATGACTTATGTACGCCGCAGCTTCCCCTTCCTTGTGTGAACAATTCGCGTTACATAACCATGGAACATTTGAAGGAACTCATGGACGCCATTGGCTTCCATCAGCTAGAAGAACGGTGGAGGCCTGGAGGGAAGATGGTATATTGGTTATACCGAAAGAAAACACCACAGAAAGCCTGTTTTAGCGAGCGATTTAGCAAGAAGGAGGTGCTCCGTCAGGGAAACAGCAGAAACAATTTCCACATTCTTGTAGACGTGGCCAGCTTTGTAATTGCTGATACCAGCTCATGACCACACAGTCCATGAAACAACGTTCCCAAAGTATTGCAAGCTCAGTTCTAATGTTGACCCAAAGTTGCACCATTAGTCAAGACTCAAAATTGGGTTTTCGGCATGAAAAACTTGCATCGAAGAGTTCTATACAACTAACAAGACCAACCACGACGAGTCCATTGTTAGGACCGTGAAAATGTACGTATCGTGAAAATACAACTATATGTCCATGTGTTTCTCCCAAATACAACAGAGGGGTGATTAGAACCGTTTCTTTAAAAATTGTAAAACGCCAAGCGATAGAGTATGCAACTGGTATGGAACATTCTGTTATTCGCGGACGTAGGACTTGAGTCTTTCATAAAACTCCGAGTCTGTGTCGATGACGGTCACAGGGTGACCAGAGAGCCGACGTTCAGCGACGAACTTCTCAATGGATGACGCAGGCTGGTCTACTAAATGAATCAAGTCAAGGGATGGCAGCACTCCGGTGATCATGAGGTCTTCCAGTGAACGAGCAACGTGATACGCAAGCTCCTGAGATACATGCAGCGTCTGCACGGTGGAAAATTGGTAGAAAAGGTCCAACCATTCAACGTCGTCCGTACCCTCTAATTGACGTCCTGCCTCAAGGTGGGCCTCGAGTTTGAGATGGACCACATTAGAGAGGGTAGCGGAAAATTGGCTGAGCACCTGGGCCATGTGGGAAACTTGCCAGTCAATCCCTTGGCATGAGATGAAAGTCCTAACAGGGAGCGAATCCGATGTTGGGTGGATTTCATGATGATGATACGTGGTGAAGGAGACCCAGTCATCGACAAAGGTGACCAGCGCATGCCCAAATTGGGCTATCTCGGGACCCACTGAGCGATCGATGAACTTGGAGAGTTGGGCGACCTGAAAGTCAATAAACTGGCCCAGTCGAGGGCCGTCGATCTGGGCGACGAGATTCTCCAGATACTGGCTTGCACCGTGGAATCGAAAGGATGTGAGAGCGGGAAGAACTGTCCGTGTTACGGGAGGCGGGCCAACTCTATCAGGGAGGGGAGTTGCCAATCGAAACCCAATGCGAAAGGTGTTGAGCCTGGGCATTGCTGCCAAACACGCAACCATCACCTCGGGTGAAATATAACCAGTCGGAGGTATTTTGTGAAGGCTGAGCTTGACGAGGTCACTGGCCGACAAAAGAAGCGTTGGCAATGTTGGATAAGGAATGCCGGATAAGGCAATTTCCTGTAAACATGGTGCAGATCCCCCCAAGAATTTATCAGGAAGGACCGGTGCATTTACATCGTCCGAGCCAATGAAGAGACGCGCCAGCACCGGAAATGGTTCCTGCATCACCGTTGCCATCCTTCCCAACTGCGAACCCGTTACGTCAAGCCTGACATAACATACACGATCGGGGTGCTCAAGTGCACAAATGACATTGTCTTCATCATTATGTGTAAGGCCCCTCCCGGAATAGTGATAATCAAGAACGATAGGAAGGGCCGGCCAGGTACCAAGATTATTCCTGACAGGAGTTCTGTGCGTGCAAAGGATTTGGAGATTGAGACGTTGTGGGGATGCAAATACGATTTGTCGCCATCTTTGACATACATGCACAAATAAGTGCCATTTCCACACAGTACGACTGGCGGAGTCGTGGTTATTTCGATATAGATCAAATATTTCAAGTAAGACATTGTCTGGGAGCACGCCGATTGTTGTTGCGTGTCTAAAACTCTCGCCTGTGCCACACAAAGTCAGAAATCACTGCAGTCGCTACAGTGGGGTTTGAGGCCTTGAGGACGCACCTAGACCATGTACTTTGTGAGCAATCTTACTGAAATGAGAGGTGGCACCAGAAGATGGGTCGCTGCTAATCGAATATCAGCAGTGAGTACGGAGTCAACTGGTCATGCAACGAAGGCACTGAACACACCTGGGAGAGCCACTTGATAGGAGTAAATCAGAAAAACTCGGCAGGGAGGCTGGACAATGGCTATTAGTGGCGAGAGTTCGGTGTCAATTAGTCCAGTAATATGGTAAAGGAATGGCTCAGACAAACCTCAGAGTGCCCATTGCTAATGCGGATAATGAACTAAGCTCTGTGGACCGCGTTCGCTGCAGCCTCGGTGGCAACTTCGGGTGTGGACGTCTGTCCTAGGGATGAATGTCGTCCTGATGTTCATCACCTTTGCTTTCAAGTTGGGACCTGAATATTCCTGAATTACGACCTGTGCGGCGTTTGACAGGTGTGACTCTGACACCCTGACACACCTTCAAGTTCTCGGCGGCGTCGCCAACGTTTTACTAGCCTTTCCCGAACCTCTTGCAGCCAACACGTTCATATTCGCGCCTTGTACTCGAGTACTGTAAAGGGAGTCACTGGTTAGCTTTAAGCAGCTACGAGTAGTTGTTGTAACGTGATACGGCCACTTATATAATCACTGATAACCGCTCATGATCACATCACATCATGATGAAGGTCAAACTAGCTCGAGCAAAGCAATCTGATTCATGGTCCAACTCTCAATTCTGCACTGGAACGATGTCTATCGTGTTCGGCCTCAAAAAATAAGTCCCACTTCTTCCGAGACCATAGATGTAACCCAATTCGCTGGTCTTCTGGACGACATTCGTGACCAATGGCCACTGAGAAATGATGGAAAACGAGATGGCCTGTCGCTATTTTCGGGCGACGTATTCTCACCGAGTGTAGATAGTTCTGTGACTAGAGGGAGTCATATGGTGCGTTCGTTCATACTGAGGCAATTGGCGTAGAACATGTACTGAACTCCCCAGGTGCCGGTGATGAATACACTCGCTCCTGATGTGTCTCTTGTGGGTGAGCAAAGCCCGTCACATTCCCAACGTATCCACACTTAACCGCATCGACTCAGGAAACCATGACTTTGACTTTGGTACGACCAAAGATCCACTTAATCTGCCTCACGTTCTGAAGAATGAGCGTAGGATACCCGCATCTTTGTACACTGGTTCAAGATACAAAGTTTGTGGGTCCTTCGTGTGCCACGGATTGTAGAGTATCATAACATGTTTCTTGGTGCCCTAGCCATGGCTTCTGAGCAACATTATCGACACCAATACGTCCCAAGTACCGGACAAGTTGTTGGAGTTCGTTGTATTAGAACGGATTGGGGCTAGGATCGGAGTGATTGGCCTCGCTGAAAAGTGACGTTCTGTTGCGTATCCGTCCATATACGTTAAATACTGACGACTTGGTCTGGTTTCTTGTCGCAGGGAGTGGATTGCAACGGTATCTTCATGGCCCTCCAACTTCGTGTATCAAGACATGGCGGAAACGGGTAAGCGGCTATCTCAGGTCCTGCGCGACCCAGCGGGTCCGCATAAATGTGATATCATCATCGCTCTAACTCACGCGCGGTGAGCTCGCTAAAATCTTTGAGCTATCTCTTCATTCTGACCGTGACATCACCTTACAGACTTCCCAAGGTGAATATCGAGGGCATCATGAAGCATCGTAAACGATGGCTAACTCTCTGATCAGGATATTCAGCTTGCAAAGCAACTACTTGCGATAACACCTTCGTCGCAGCCTTCCTACGACGTCGTTAACGAGCATGGTGTGGACATCATCTTGGGAGGCCATGATCACCTCTATTTCGTCGGACGCGGAGTCGATGAATGGGATAACTACAACCTCTCTCGTCACGTTCTTGGTGCTGAGGACGATAAGGGCGATGCGTTGGTCGTCAAAAGCGGGACAGATTTCCGCGAATTGAGCGAGATCCTGTTAGAACTCAAGGATACTCCAGAAGGGAGCATTAGGACGAGGTTGATTAGTAGGGTTACCGGTAAGTACATGCCGTACGGGAATGCTGAATGGCTCCGGAGCATAAATCACTTAGGAAAGCGTCACGAGATCAATCCGAGTTTGCGGTCCTGCCAAAAGCTCCGCAAGATTCTTGATCAAATCCTGGCTTCCGTCGGTGCTTCGCTGAAAGCGCCTCTATGCAAGCTTTCAGCAGAGCTGGATGTTAGATCTCAGCTCATTCGGACAAGAGAGGTCCGGAACACGCTTATTCGTTCATCGTTCGTTGATTTCTTTTCTTTTTGTAGTCCGCCAGCGCAGATTGGTTCGCGGATATTCTGAAGCACACATATGATGATGCGCTATGCATGAAGGGATTTGAAGGGGGTGCGGATGGTGTTTTGATCTGCGCCGGCATGCTGCGCGGCGATTCTGTATACGGACCTGGTATGAACATTTTACACTGCTAGAGCTTTCACGGACTCATGTGCATCGGTTGAGTAGGCCTCTTGACCCTCGGAGATGTGCTCGAAATTCTTCCATTCGAGGATCCCTTGGTGGTTTTGGAAATCAGCGGCAAGACGTTATGGGAAGCATTGGAATCGTCTTTATCAACCTGGCCGGCTCAAGAGGGGTAAGAGCGTTCGTCGATGTCGCGCAAAATGTTTATTGTTCATCATTACTATCCGAATCTACAGGAGATTTCCTGTGATTTCTGGCTTCCGTGTGTCCTGGGATTCCCGCCGCCTACCTGGTCAGCGCGTGGTAGGAGTATGGCTGCAGGAAGAGTCTCCTGACAACATATCAATCAAGTCTTCCGACGATGGCCCTTCGACGCCAGTCCTGAAGGATGGTGAACCTATCCTGCCAGGTGACATTGAACCCAAATACAAAATCTTGACAAGGGACTACATGGCACAGGGTCACGATGGTTTCGTTTCGCTCAAAGGAAACAAATATCTGATCGATGACGAGTCTGGGCAAATAACGAGCACTGTTGTGAGAAAATATCTACTAGGTCCTTTCCGTTTACTTGCATTCAAAGCCCTGTTACTGACCAAATGTCGTAGGTTCACGATTCGTAACGAGGCTTGCACGCTTCAACGAGTCCCAAGTACATCTGGACGAACAAACGCATAATATCATCCAAAACGAGCGCTCACGTCTCGTGAAAGCCACTTCCCGTCTATCCGCCGCCGCCGAGCATTGGCAGAAGGTAGCATCATCTGGGTTACGCTGGTCACGGTCTAGAAGGCGCTTCAGCGAGCACATTCACATAACTTCCAAGGAACATATGAGCGGAGTCGACTGCTTCGATGGTGCCAAACAGCGCGCTGGAGAACCCCAGGGAAAAAGCGACGGCTTGGGAAATCCGTCTGATGAGGACTTGCTGGTCGTGCATCCATGGGTCGATGGCAGGTTGAGGGACGAGGCACAGAATTAATAATTCCAACATTGGCTGTCCGAGTGCGTAATGGAAGAAGAGTGATCAATGGTGCTTGAAACGGACGTCCCCAAGTGAGTAAGGTGATTTCAAGAGCCGGGAGCGATCTGTGGAATGACCGGTCTTGGTGGCACGTCGCCAGACGCGCTTCTCGCAACATGTGTAAAGTATCCCGCCGCGGTGCCTAAACCTGCACCACCAAAAATCACTGAAGGGGTTCATCGTTATTTCCGGATTATTCGATTATCTGGTTAGAACTTACAGTGAATGGCCGTTGCACGTTTCCAAAAGATTGCGGGAGTGAGTACAGCACAGAGGAGAGCACCGATTGTGGCGTGGTCGTCCGCCCTAAGAGCGTCTGTCTGCAAGAAGATAGGTAAAGTATCAGGATCGTGAGAAGGGACTAAGTAACATTGTAGATACATACGTCGTATGCTGCGCGAATCCTGCGAGAACGAAGGGTCTCTGAACTTGAATTCGAGGACCTGACATACTCAAAAGCGCCACCACTGGCGACGCCTAAATGAATATGTGAGGGATATATGGGACGCTATATATCTCATAGTGCCTACCCGCCGTTCCACCTAGCCATGTTGCACGCAGTAGACGGTTGACTGTGAGATGGCCTCTCCCTTTCCGAAAGATACTGATGCCGGCATAGATAGGAGGGGTTAAAATTGAAAATAGCTGATAACCTTTGGTCGCAGAACGCCGCACGAGATACTCGGTATCAGCAAGACGCGCCGATGCATGTTCATCAACCTGAGACATCGTGACTGAGGGAGTCCGGTCCGGGTGAGGTAGTTTACAAAACGTGACAGTAACTTGTAACGGGTCACAAGAGAGCCTGCCCTTAACCACCATTGGTTATGTCCTTGTCGGTGTCCCGGTCGACGTCAACGATAATGGACTCATACGATGCTCCGATGCTTGACTACTCCGGAGATACGGACGTTCACATGCATACGACACTGTCGTCCCCAAAGCCTTGGATTCAACCCGAAACGATCATGGAGGATGACCTCCACCCAATACACCTCTCTGATCACTTTCCCTCACACGGTCCTCAGCAAGACGTGGAGGTAGACATGGATGACTATTTCACTGAGAATGTGGAGTATGAGATGGCAGATGGCGAAATTCCCGTGCCTGACACCGAGTTGGTCGACATTGATGTCTACGACGCCCCACGGGAGGAAATATTCTCAGCTCACCCACCCATGTCTCTTTCCACAGATCTCACAGTCCAAGATCTTTCCGAAAAACCGTCAGAGGCTCATTTCCCTTCTTCAGACAGCGGTATTGTCTCGGAACACGCCTCTGGGCCCCCAAACCTCGAACCCCTTTTCTCTCAGACTGCGGAACTAGAACGCCTCACACCATCCTTCCCCCAGGCAGAGATATCAGAGAACACCGATGCGCTAACCTCAGATCAGCCCATTGTTATCGTTGCCAGTGACTCAGTCTCGGGGGTCGTGTCCGAAGACCAATTCCCCGATGTTGAAGTCTCGGCGGACCTCAAAACAACGGACGATGGCATATCCAACAGTTTAGACCCTCATCAGCCTGTGGAACAAAACGATGCGCAAGACGTTTCTGCCGCAGAGCGCGCCACTGTCGAGGATGACTCCCTTCAATCTGAGATTCAGAATGACTCGACTCATGAAGATGTACGAGAGCATGACAAAAGTCATTTCCCTGGAGAAGCGCCAGATGGCACAGGGGCTGCCGAATCTCACCAAGCTGGAGAGGATGACGACTCGGATCCCCATGAAATATCAGAAGGCGTTTATATTGAGCCGCCACCTCCAGTACTTCTAGAGCTACCCTCGTCCTCAAATCAACCTGAGTGCGCCCTTTTCAATACGCCAGTGTCTCTCAACATACACGATCTCGAGACGGAGGCTCCTCCAACCCCAGAGGCTGTATACACCGTATTACTCCAAAGCCGACCCACCCTCTACTACGAAACGCTGAATGATCTTTTCGAGGCCTTACGCCAGGAAGAACGCGTTCAGTCCATAACTGAATTTGTTGAAGGCGAGATGATAATCGATGCCTACGACTTGGAGTTGCTTGTGTCCGAGGTAATTCCGCTCGTTCTCCCTTCGATAATGCGCTTACTTCATCAAAATCAAGGACAACGTGCATGCTCGTGAAGTGTCGTTGCATGACTTGAATGTCTTACATCACGGCCTAGGTTTCACCGGACCCCTCCGCCTCCGATTACGAACCGTGCTCCCCAGATTCATCCGGCGCTATCGCTTCCTTCAACACCAAACGACGCGGAATGACGTTGCCGGAGCAACAAGCCACTCAGTCGAAAGCTCCGATGATCAGACTCCAAGTCGGTTTCTTTGAATTAAAAATTTCGGAGAGCGTACGAGCTGACTGTCGTCCAAGCTGTTAATGACCAGGGACGGACTAATCAAGAAGCCACAAACGAAGGCAGCTCCGAAGGACTCGCGGAAGGCGGCGCGAAGGAGCACGAGAACGCGGAATCCACATCCAATAGTTATTCAGAAGATCAAGACGGTGAAGCCGAACATGAAGAGGAGGCATTTGAAGAATATGCCGATGCCCAAGAATATTTTCATACGTCCGAGGACGCACACGCTCGAGAAGAAGCTGATCAAGTTGTTGTTGCTGACGACGAACCAGAGCCTGTACTAGAAGTCGATGTCATTCATGAAGAAGCCTCAGCTGATCCTGAATCGACGGAGGATCAAGAATGTGATGAGTTACGTGAAAATGAGGTCTCCGGCGATGCGGAGGCTGCTGGTACTATTACAGCATCCAGTACACGCGACAAAGCTCTCAATCCAGAAATGGAAGGCGCTGTTCCAACTGAAGCACAACAGCCGTTGGCTGAGGGTAAGTCTGCCCAATTGGGAGTATCCGAAGGTAGATTTTAATCGCTTTTCTTCACCTCTTCCTCGTGACTCATGTCTCGCAGAAAATCAGACTTCCAACACTGAATTTCCCGGTGACGACTTTGAGGATGAACAAGAGTTTGATGTGTTTACAGGTTTGTCCATCCGATCCTTTCCTACAACATTTTACTTAACTAGGTGCAGAGGATCTCGAAGAGGAGAACGATAATACCGGGGAAGTTTTGACCGAACCCGCTGAGGCTGGGAGCAACCCCACAGGTGTTGCGGACATCTTAGAACAAGAACAAGGCGCCATCGGCCACGACAGCACTAGAGGACACAATGCGCTTCTAGCTCAGACAGCAACACCAGCATTATCATCCTCAGGAGATTTCCCCGAAATTGCAGACCTTCATCACCACTCGGAAGAGGATGATGAGAATGCAGACACTTGGGAACTTGATGATGGTTACGTTGTCTGGGACGACAAATTCGAGGGCGACGACCTCGACACTGCACTAGCTGGTGAACAAGACTCGGCATCAACTGGCAGTTCCACGCTATCGGGGAAGACAACTTCGATAACGTCAAAGCGGTCTTTTGGTGAGGTCGAGATTGAAGAGAGCGAATTTTTGGTAGAACAGTCGTCATCGCAAAGTCAGTTCTCCATTCGCAGAACATTAACAAGCACTCACGAAGTCTCTTCAGACCCGAAAAAAACACGAACACAGTGACATACTTTTCACGCTCTTCGATCCACCTTGGCCCGCCAACCTTCTCTGCATCAACGCCCGATTTTCTGACACGCCGTCCCACACGGGTGTCACGTAAGAATTACTTACAGTGCATTGCTTCTTCGTTGGCACTTCCTCCTGGCTATTTGGCACGTCAGGTTGCGACTCGCAAGTTGTTATCGTTAAGGCTAAGTGTCTCACTGGTGTCTATTTTGTATTTGATGGCTCTCCAGTACCATGGATGGTACTTTTCTTCACATTGTCCTGTGCCTACTGACATTTTTAGGTGACGTGCACAGCGACTACCGCGGGAAAGGGGGGAGGGGAGGGGAATTGGTCAGGCGACTCTTGACATGCCCGTGTTTATCATACTAGCGCAGTTTATTTTAGAGTACTCATTCAAAGTTTTGTTCCTTTCGTCGTTCGTTGTATTTATTCGGTCGACCCCACGGTCTGGAAAAAAATTATATATTAATGATTTCTCGCAAGCTGCGATCAAGCGAAACGAAATCACATTGATTGGTAGTTCATGGCAGACAGTGACACCGCGAATCTGTGTGCACAAAACATTCGCTCGCATTTCGGTCAATTCACGTCGGTCAGACCACATATCCACTTCCTAGTCACCGTTTTGACTGACCACAATTCTTAGATTGTAGTCTCTACGCTCCTGAGCCGGGGTCGCCTTCCCTTTCCCCAACTTGTGCGATATTCAAACTTGAAACCACGCACCGTGCGTGCGGCTATTATTGTGCTAGTTCAGCACAACATCCTTTGGCACGCGACCTCGGAGGATGGGGGGAAAGTATTCGAGGTGAACGTCGACGAATGTTTGGCACGGCTACGGTTTGGCAGATACGTCTGGCTGGCGGAACAGTGTTTTGGAACGATGGTACGTCTCATTCGGCTGATGTCCTAAGTGATAAATAACCCCGTTACAGGGCGCTAGCATTGTGCAGCTCATTCTTGACCATGGAAAGCTTCGCCCGCCAGACATCATGAAACGTCTGGCCCCCCGAGGCTCGAAGGGTACGTACGACCGCCATAGCTGCCCGTAACTCGGTTATTGACCTGCACGTCCAGAATCTACTGCCTGCGCTCAAGCCCTGCATGGGCTCGTGACTTCATCTTATCTCAAACCGTCGACTATTTTGTCACACATCTCTCCGCAGGACAAGCGGATTTTGTATGAGGCCGAAGAGAAGGCCAAAATTGCCGGTTTTCCGACAGCCAAAGAGCTTCGCCAAGCTCGCGAAATTGCGATAAACCGCCTCAAACGAGAAGAGGAAGAGGCGGAGAAAGTCGGTTTGGTACGTAGACCATCTCACACGGGCGTGCGCTGTTGCAATTAACGTGGAGTTTCGCAGAAACCCAAGGGCCAGGTTTCTTCAAGACCATCCAAGGCACGTAGGGTGATACCCCTTGTATGTAATTGCTCACTTTTTTTTTTTGGCAGCGAATCAAAATCTCAGACGACAACGCTGTTGATGTAATGCAAACACTTCTACTGGTTTACTTCCCCTGACGGTCCTCACAGGATGATGTATACTTTCGGGTCAACTACGCCAAGTTTAACACCCACATTCGCAACAAGGTGCGCGTCTTTTGCTCCTTGCTCGCGGTTACTTAGCCCTCCCAACAGCTTATAGAGGCTGCTGCGAGTGAACGCTTTAACGACGGCGCTGCGTCGGTGCTCAAAGCTACTCTCAAGGCAACCGAGAGTAAACAGAAGACAATAACAGACATCCGCTCAGGTGAGTCTATACCCTGTTGTGAGTCCTCGAACCGCGCTGATACGTGACGCAGATCCTACTACCACTGCCAATATATCCATGCAGCTTGAACACGACCATGAATTGGCATCTGGGCTCGTTCTCAACACGAGGAAGCCTAAGAATCTTGTGCTGGTAAAAGCCTACCTAAGCATGCTTGCCTTCGTGGACAATCCGACACCAACAGGAAGAGCCTCTTCCTTCGTCTCATTGAACGGGTCCAAAGTTTATGTAGAATTCGGAATCATCGCTTCGCGACTGCGAGGGCGTGTACTGGAAGCTGTTACCAGAGAGAGGCATGGAGATGACGGCGTGCGGATCTTACGGCTCTTACTCGACTCTGGCAAGGCTGATGAGAAACAAGTACGTCTACTTTGGCTCGTTTCTCTCTTAGGTTCTTAGCAGTGTGACTTGCAGATCTCAAAACTTACAATGATTGCTCCCAAAGATGTCCGGCCATTACTCTCAGCGATGTCAGCTGAATCTCTGATCAGCATCCAAGAGGTTCCCAAAAGCGCAGACCGCAATCCGACGCGCATGTTCTACCTATGGTAAAGCTCACTAATAATGACTGTACCATGTAACGACGACTTTCTCTAGGTATGTCGACCTACCAAAAGCTTGTTCCGTACTCTTGGGAAACCTATACAAGACGTTGTATAATATCAACGTGAGGAAGCAGGCAGAAACAGAGGACAGAGGAATAAAGGCCGTATCGGAAAAGCGAGAGCGTAGCGATGTGAGTCAGAATGAGGGGCTGCTCACGAGGAACGAACGGGAAACTCTGAGGGAATGGGAGTTGAGAATAGAAAAGTTGACTGTGTTGGAGGCGCGGGTAGAGGAGGTTGTATTTATCTTGAACGATTTCGGCGCTTGTCAGAATGAGCCGACTTAACCGCTGCCAGTGCTTTGCCTTCGCCTCTTGCTTAGCACCATCACAAAGATGATCGAGAGAGAAACTGAGGAGCAGCAGTTCCTCCTCCCGTCTCATGCCTCGGACACCTCGCCCTCCCCACCGACGTCACCGGCATCTCCAACGTCCTGGACTTTCAAAGGCAGAACTGTCTCCACCCCATATCTTTTCCTCGCGTTCATTTTTGGCGTTCTCGCCAGTTTGATTCCTCAATATGCTTTCTCTGGTAGTTCTTGTCCCTCGCCAATATCTTCCGAAGACAATTCCGCCCACGTTCTCGCTCCTCCATATGTTGGTTCAACAGAGGTGCACAATTGGCCACCACCCTCTCCGACAAACGACGTTCCGACCCTATTTCCTACCAATGTTGGCCATGCCGGTGCAACTCCTACTGGAGCAGAACCGGCGCTGATCATCACTGCGCCGTCTTATCCCATTCATACTGGCGCGGCGCAGCTGGTTTTACCTTCAGCATTGCACGCGGGTGGAAAGTTAAAGCAAGGCTTCGACCTTTTCAAAAAATGGGGTAACCTCTCTCCGTGGTACAGTGTCAAGCGAGGCGCTTTTGGCATCCATTCCGACCCTGGCGCACCTGATGGCTGCACCGTCACCGGTCTTCATTTCCTCCACCGCCACGGGGCCAGATACCCCACCTCCTCGTGTAAGTACAGCACTCCGGGAATTCCAGCATCTTTCTCTCTTACAGCGATGACATAGCCTCGTATGGTGGTCCCTCCTCTTTGGCTCATCGTCTGAACGAAGCACCTGCGAGTTGGACAGCACAGGGTGATCTAGACTTTCTGAACAACTGGCAAGTGTGGGTCAAACTATCACAACTACAGCTGATTTAATACACCCTAGGACATACAAGCTTGGCGAAGAGGGTGTGTTTCTTCTAAGGCATACGTTAAATTTAGGGCTCACCTTTTGCAGTATTAACTCCTTTCGGAAGACAGCAACTTTGTGAGTCCCAGCATCTCGGAGTGCTCTGGCCACTGAGTGCAATGTAGTCGACCTTGGCATTTCGATCCGTTTGAAATATGGGTTCCTCCTCCAGGTTCGAAGTCTGTCGCGTGGGTCATATCTGTCCTTAATGACTCGTTCTAGAACTTCACAGACACGCTTCCCGTGTTTCGCACCGAGTCGCAGTACGTCCTGATATACACGCCGCTGTAACGTTTACCGATACAATTTCCCTCATCAGAGACCGTATGCTTGCTTCAGCGCTCAACTTCGCCGCTGGATTCTGGGGCATCCCTTCTGAAGATAAATATCTTCAAAGTATTACCATCGAAGCTGGTGGCGTAAGTTCTTCATCAGTCCGTGTGTTAGGACTGAACTAAACTTTAAGATAGTTCAATAATACCCTTGCTCCTTACATGACGTTTGTAGTTAATCGTCTCTCATCCTCCCTATACTAACATTTTCTCAGTTGCCCCAACGCTGGTATAGATACCAAGGCTAACCGCGGCACACCGTTCCTCATAGAGTGGACAAATGTCTACCTCAAAGAGACCTTGGATCGGCTACAGCAGCACATTGACGGCTACGCACTCACCATCGAGGATGTGTATGCGATGCAGCAAATGTGCGCTTATGAAGTCTGTGTCATCCACTGCCGTCGTCTGGTCCCTAGTAACACTCATTGTAGACTGTGGCCATTGGCTTCTCCAAATTCTGTGGCTTATTTACCGAGGAAGAGTGGGAGGGGTTTAATTACGGGTACGTCCAATCCACATCTCACAGGTTTTGACTGTGAAAATGAGCCCTTTAGCATGGATATCTACTTCTGGTGAGACATCAGTTTTGTTCAACTCCGGCCGCTTATTGCTGTCAAAGGTACACCTCTGCTTTCGGAGCCCCTCTGGCACGCGCAGAAGGCATTGGGTATATACAAGAGCTAGTTGCTCGTTTGACGCACACCCCAATCGAGAGTCACAACTCTTCGACCAATTCAACTCTTGATGACAACCCTATTACGTTCCCATTAGATCATAGTTTATATGTGGATGCGACCCACGAGGTGGTTGTTCTCAACAGTAATTCTGATACTTCAATCGTTGCGCCTGCTCTCATTCACTATCTTTTTTCGTAGTCATAACAGCACTCAACCTCTCGACCTTTGCGGCCAATGGGCCACTGCCCACCGACCATATTCCAAAGCACAGGTCGTTCCGCGTGTCCGAACTCGCACCATTCTCAACAAATGTGCAGTTCCAACGTGAGTTTGATTGGTGATCGCTGTCTACACTGAGACTGAGGAAGCTCCCAGTTCTTTCCTGCTCCTCGCGAGAGGACGAACAGATTCGTATCATAGTAAATGACGCAGTCGCGCCTCTCACGGGCATCGAGGGGTGCCCTGAAGATGCTGATGGGATGTGCCCCATCCCGACGTTTGTCGCTGCGCAGAAGAAGATTATCACCGAGACAGATTGGGATTGGGCCTGTCACGGAGATTGGGAGGTCCCAACAGGATGGAACACAACTACGGGAGATGTTCCTGGCGCTTCGCGGTGATCAGGCTTTATCACGATGACTCTAGATCACCCACGAGTTACCTTGGACATTGATACATTACGTCTCAAAATTACTTTGGGCATTGATGCAATGATTACATGTCATTATTGTAATATGCTTGGCAATATGACTCGAACCTTTCATTCCCTGGCAAGGACACTGCCACACACAACGCTTAACGCGGTGCAACTCCGAGGGCCCAAGGGTTTATAGTCAAATAATACTCGTTGAAAATTCCTCCTAGGGCACCGAAAGGAGTTGGGAAAACACATGGCTCATTTTACGACACTCATTTTGAGAGCGATAAGAGGTTACATCCCACAGAGTTTCCGAAAACTGTACTTTGCATCCAGTGTAGTAGACTCAGCCACGGGTCTGTGCCTTGCCTTTATCATGCGCCGCTACTACAACGTACGCGAACATGGACAGGTTGCACAGCAAATTTCCCCCCATCAAATACCAGGGTTGGGTTGGGTTGTGCAACGTTGCAATCCTTCTTTCAAGTTATCACCATGATGTCCCTTCCTGGGATGGTTACACGCCTTTTCAACGGCCCCTCGCAAAGCAGCCAAGCCTCCGCTGGCATTGTTGTCCATGATTACTATGGAAGCGATGTACCCCCACATCCAGGTCAGGGCTGGACGCGATTCGTGTGTCTCTCAGATACCCATTCCAAGACGTTCGCTGTGCCTGCTGGCGATGTCTTGCTTCACGCTGGCGACCTTTGCAGTTGGGGCAGGGTGAGTCAGCTCAAGGTGACAGTGGACTGGTTGTTGTCCTTGCCTCACCCCGTGAAAATGTAAGTTCCCAGTCTCCCTTAATCTGTCTGTCTGACGTGTCATGCTTGGCACACAGTGTCATCGCTGGGAACCATGACGTGAGTGACAGGTATTCTTACATCGTGGCCACCGACTAAAGCTGTTGCCGTACCACAGCTGTGCTTGGATGAGGGTAGCGTGGACCCAGGGGAAGTACTGTATTCGAGCGTCAGTAAAGAGGTGAGTCTACGGTATCATTTCAAAGACGGTGTGACTCAGGTGTGGTTAGGATGTGGCCAAGGCGCGTTCTATGCTGCGGAGTCGGGCTGCACGGGCTGCAGGTTTGCATTATCTGGAGCATGAGTCGATGGAGTTGAGGACAGGTGACAAAGTATGGAAGGTTTATGGCTCTCCCGTACGTCTTCACGTTCGTATGACCAAATTTCAGCACCTAACATCGTACAGGCTGCTCCACGATTTATGCCTGGGTCTTTTCAATACGAGAATAATATAGAAGCCGCGGGTGAGTTGGCCACTTTCATCTGCACTCATCGCGGAAGGACTGATGACATCGATTTCAAGCGATATATGGACGCGTACCACGAGATACGGAGATCCTTCTGACACACACACCACCACATGGGGTATTGGACGTGGCTCGAAGAGGTGTGCACGCAGGATGTAAAACATTGTCTTCCACTTTGAGTGAACTGAAGCAGTGCAAGTTGCACGTATTCGGGCACATTCACGAGGCACACGGTGGACTTATTCACTCAAATGGGGAGCGTGTGTCAGTGAATGCAGCGATGGCAGGAGGATACGGACAAGCTGTCATAGTAGATATCAAGATTACATAATATTATCTGACGCGCTTATGCTTTGCCACAGACGCGCCTGCGCGCCAAGGGACTCGTTTCTCAACTTAACCTCACCACTTAGACACTCTCTGCTCGCTCATCATGGCAGTAGAACTGAACAAGGAGCTCATAAACTCCCGCATGAAGATCATTTTTGACTCATGGACTGTCTGTCATCACTACATTTCCCCATTTCCAACAACTCACGAGTATCTATCAGAAAGCTGGAAAAAATGACGAGTATAGTTCGATAGCTGACGTCGATGCTATATTCCTTGCCGCTGGAGAGGATGAACCTGTTAGGAAAGGGACGGCTTTTCAGGTTTGTCCCTGTTTCTCTTACTTGCATCCCATTGACCTTGCTCTTGTTTCGCTCCATAGACATGGCTTCTTGGATACGAGTTTCCCTCTACATTCATCATGTTCCAGAAGGACAAGCTATCTATACTTTGCTCTGCGACAAAGGGTGCTGCACACACTTTCATGAGTGGCTGAGGACATTCTGACTCTTCCTTCAGCAAGGATACTCGAACAGCTCCAGAAGCATAAGACCATCGTCCCCGTAGAAATTTTCACTCTGGCAAAGTCCAAAGACCCCCCCAGCGATGCACTTCCTCGTTTTTTGAGTATATTCACCTCCAATCAACGCATCGGGAGTCTGAGTAAGGAAACCTACGCGGGCAAGCTCATTGATGAATGGAACGGCGCCCTGGCGGCCTCGGACAAGAAGCCTGAGGTGGTAGATATCGCTTCTGCTATCTCCACCTTCATGTCCGTTAAAGATGACGAGGAGCTGGTACGTCGTTCGATCAACATCAACATTTTATCTGGTAGTGACACACTCTGAAATAAAGAAAGTGACGAGAAGTGCTGCCAACCTCACGGTCACACTATTGACACACTATGTGGCTGTCAAGCTCGAAACCATACTAGACCGAGAAACGAAAATCTCCCACGACCAGTTTGCCACTCAGATCGAAGCCAGGTTGGGCTCTGGTGAAGGAGAGAGTGCGAAGGGTCCGGACATGAAAGTTTGGGGCAAGGGGCGAGGAATTAACGACGTGAGTAGCACGAAACATCTCACCCCTTCTTTACACCTACTTTCCCCACAGGTTGAATGGTTATCGACGGAATTTTGTTATTCCCCTATAATCCAGTCTCGCTCGTCTGCTGGTGGATATGACCTGAAGCCTACCGCTGAATCAAGTCCCGATGACATGTCCCACAAGGGCGTGTTCTTAGTCTCTCTCGGAATGCGCTATAAGGGTTATTGCGCCAATCTCGGTCGAACCTTTATCGTAGACCCCGACAAGGTTGGTTTTCCCGGTGCATTCTATCTTCTATGGATCTCAACTCTTCTACAGGAGCAAGAGTCGGTCTATAATTTGCTGCTGAATCTCCAAGCAGATATTTTGCAGAGAATGAAGGACGGTACCGTGGCTAGAGATCTGTATCAACACGCCTTGTCCTACGTCAAGAAGCACAAACCTGACCTTGAAAAAAACTTTGTGAAGAACATTGGTTTTGGCGTGAGTCACATATCATGGTGCCCTGACGATTCATAACACGCCGGCAACAGACGGGAATGGAGTTCCGTGACTCGACCTATCTTCTTTCATCCAAGAATGGCCGACAATTGAAGGCAAATATGGTGTTCTGTCTCTCCCTGGGTTTCCAAGATCTCGAAGACCAGGATCGTAAGCGGTATGTTACCATATCATCGGTCGTGGGATGTGCCAACGCCCCTGCAGATATGCCCTGCAAATCAATGACACCGTGAAAGTTGGCCAGGACAAAGGTATTTGCATAACGGATGGTGTTAAATCGACGAAGGACACACTCTTCTACCTCACTCGCGAGGACTCGGAAGAAGAAAAAGTCGCTCAAAAACCGCCGACTAAATCGAATGGCAATGTTTCGCCGGTGAAAAACAAGACTGCCGGTGGCAAAGTGCTACGGAACAAGACTCGAAGCGCAGCACAAGAAGAGGCGATGCAGTCGACAGGTGCAAAGATTGCTGAGCATCAGAAAGAACTTCACCATCAGTTGCAGGAGCAAGGATTAGCTAGGTATTCAGAGGAGGGTGATGGTTCAAACGGCAAGGAGGGGAAGTCGTGGAAGAAGTTCCAGAGTTACAAAGGTGAAGCGGGTCTACCTAGAGAAGTCGAAGCGTTGCGAGTGAGCCCATATTATTCTCCTTGTGATTTGTGCTCACTCCTACTTGAGATCTTCGTGGACCGCAAAGCGCAAACGGTGATTCTGCCCATCCATGGTTTCGCAGTTCCGTTCCACATCAACACGATAAAGAATGTTAGCAAAAATGATGAGGGTGACTTCACCTACCTTCGAGTTAACTACCAGACACCGGGTCAGCTTGCTGGCAAGAAGGAGGATACGGTTCGTCGATCGTATGACCGGGAGTCCATTTGCTTACCCGTTGCCAGCCCTTCGAAGATCCAGACGCGACCTTTATTCGTTCCGTCACATACAGGTCTACTGATGCCCATCGATTTGACAACCTCAGCAAGCAGATCACAGACTTGAAAAAGGAAGTGAACAAGCGGGAGCAACAAAAGAAAGAACTCGCGGATGTCATCGAACAAGATGTTCTGGTGGAAATGAGGGGCCGGAGACCCCATAAACTCCCTGAAGTTTTTGTACGACCCGCCCCCGACGGCAAGCGCCTACCTGGAGAGGTGGAGATCCACCAGAATGGGCTTCGTTACCAAGCCCCCTTGGGAACGCAGAAGATCGGTAAGCTAGCTGGTTCAATGCATGGACTCGTCTGACGCACGTACCCAAGACATCCTGTTCGGTAATGTCAAGCACCTGTTCTTCCAACCCTGCGACCACGAGCTCCTCGTGATCCTCCACGTACATCTGAGGGCCCCAATCATGATTGGCAAAAAGAAAACCTACGTACGGCCCCTTTCCTCTGTCCTCGTGAACTTTTGTGCTGATCACTTCATTTGGTCAGGATGTGCAATTCTTCCGGGAGGCATCGGACGTCCAGTTCGACGAAACTGGTAACCGCAAGCGCAAGTACCGATATGGCGACGAAGATGAAATAGAGATGGAGCAACAGGAACGAAAGCGGCGCCAGATGCTCAATAAGGAGTTCAGAGCCTTCTCGGAGAAGCTCGCGGAAGCAGCCGTTAGTTCTGTGCGCATCTCTTTCGTTACTGCTCCTCCCCTAGTCCTTACTGACATTTTCTTTAGACTGGTGACGCGCTAGAGCCCGATATCCCATTCCGGGAATTATCGTTTGAGGGCGTTCCCTTTCGGACTAATGTTCGGCTACAACCCACGACCGAGTGTCTGGTCCATTTGTCCGATCCGCCATTTTTGGTGGTTACTCTGGGAGATATCGAGGTCGCATCTTTGGAACGCGTGCAATTTGGCCTGAAGCAGTTCGATCTTGTCTTCGTCTTCAAAGATTTCACGAAAGTTCCGTTGCACGTCAATTCCATACCGACCCTCCAACTCGATGATGTGAAAAATTGGCTGGAGTATGTTTAACTATACCCACCACTGGAATGGATCGCTGATCATCGACAGCTCTGTTGACATACCAATTGCAGAAGGCCCCGTTAACTTGAACTGGGGCCCCATCATGAAGACGATCAATGACAGTCCTTATGAATTCTTCCGAGGTGGGGGTTGGACGTTCTTGGGCGGCGCTGGCGACGAGGTATAGACTCTTTTATTGTCCAACCCCTCCTTCACTGTCGACTCAATCTCCTTCAGAGCGAACATGAAGACGAGAGTGAGACCGAATCTGAGTTCGCAGCAGAATCCGCGCAAGAGTCTAGCAAGGCGAGCTCTAGTGATAATGGGAGTGACTTTGATGGTTCCAATGCCAGTGAAGACGAGGGCAGCGGCTCCGACTTTGATGATGAGAGCGATGGTACAGTGCTCCCCTACCTGTGGTGTTGGCTACGAATCTTACTGGGAAACGTTCAGGAGAGGATTGGGACGAGCTCGAAAGAAAAGCCGCGAAGTGTAAGGCACTTAATCTCCAATGGACATGAACCAGAACTAATTAGCACTTTACAGCGGACAAGAAGCGGACAGAAGGGGGTGGCCGCAATCCAGGTGACGAGTCTGACGAGTCTGATCGACCGAAGAAAAAAGCCCCGGCCAAGTCGAAGCCTAAGCCCAGGGCTTCGGCGAATGGCAAAGGCAAACGCTGAAGGCGGAGCTCATCCCTTCGTTACATCTCTTGGCTATGTTCAGTCCCTTTGTTTTGTATACCGTATTGCATTTCACTCTAAAAGATTTTTTGTGGTGTATGGACGAAGGACCTTGCGAGTGCGAAGGTGTGGAGCCGATTCCGCAGGGAGGGGGATAGGGAGAGGCCGTGGGCCGCGGGAACGAGCAGAGCGAAACGAGACTAGGCGATGACGAGACGACAAGGACTTAGTTGAAACAGTGGGGTTGCGTTTCAAGTAGCCTCGATTGGGCCAAACTTCCGAGGCAATCACACTAAATGAGAGGGCGAGTGTCAGAGAAGAGCCAGGGTTATATACATATAGGCAGGAAAAACAATAGCTGCACATCGCACTGTAAGTAGGGAAAGTGGCCAGGTGGGGAAATAATATACTGGGGAATAAATGACAAATAAGACGACAGCCAAGGCGCATCAAAGGGTTGATAGGGGGGGCGCGTTCGTGAGGGAGGCAGGGGCGAATCGAGCCGAGCCGGAATGCGGCCTTGACTTGGCTAACCGCCATGCCAGGCCCTACACAGTTGTAAACTGGAAATTTAGGTGAGGCGAAACTCCTGCCATCAATGGTCTTTGTTGGAGCCTTCTCCTGACGCTCCATTGAGCTTCCACTCCCGCCAGATGAGAACGCCTGACATTGCAGCACCGGGTCCTATGACCATAGTGGCGATGATATTCCACAGGAAGACTGAGGCAGCCTGTCTGACATTGCTAGCGAGCCAAAGCGACCCGATTAAGCCCGAAAGCATTGTGAAGACATAATCCCATTGCAAAAATACGTGAACGGCCAATTGAAGGCTTGTTGTTGCGGGATCGGGAGGGGAGATGGGCGGCACGTAGAGACTTTTGAGAAATACGAGGTTATCCTTGGCAAGCCAAATAGCGGAAACATGGGATATCGTAGAGGTTATGAAGGTGAAGATGAATGTCGCTTGTACGGTCCAGTAGCCCGACGTTTGAAAACGCGAGGACGGGCGGATGAAAAGATGCCCTGTTTTCGCCAACCACATAAAAAACGGGAAAATGTTCCAAAGGGCCGTCACTATGGGATCCTGCAGGGTCAGTAAGAGGACGGATGGCACGGCGTAACCAATCAAAACGGCGAAGAGGGTGGCTTCGGCGTTGGCCTGATCGATCCTTGCCGTAGCAGGTGACAGGCGGGTATGTCCGGTGAGAATCAACACCAGCCAGTAGAGCGGGAAGACGACACCCGCGCCTTGGGTCTGGTATAATAGGCCCATGGTCGCAGGGAACGCCAAGATTGCTGAACGTCCGCTCCGAGTAGACTCGACAAAAGTCAGCGCCACGAATGAGGACAATGAAGCCAGGAAATCTGCGCTAAAGGGAAGGGTTTCCGAGGCGATGTTTGTCTGAAAGAAGGTGACGAGGACGCAGAATAATTTGTCAAGAGGGCCCAGACCGGTATAGCGCATATTGTAGGGTCCTGGGTTGGGTGGACATTGGGCGCGAAGGAGAGTTACACCGCCAGCTTTGATGATGTGGCCAACCAAAAAGTGGCGCGCCCCATACGCGAGGGCAAGAAACAAAATCGTGGGTAAGATACCACCTGATGACGAATCAGATCAGGGATTTCCATCAATCGATGTATAAGGACTGCTCTCAACTTACCGCGGGAGAGTAGAGCTGGCATTTTGTAACGCACGCTGGATACAGAGTGAAGAAGCCAAGTGACTGAAGCTACTTACGGCAATCAAAATCTGATAGACATTTCCAGGCACACTTATCAGGTGACCTAGTGCCATGATTATTATTTTTCAGGGACTTATTATGAGTTATCGCATCCACGGTAGACGAAATTTGCTATGAGCACATGCAGAGATCTCCCTCACTCCATAAGCTTCCCGACGCAACTCCTGTCATCGTTCTCTCAGGATAGCCTTCAGAGGTGCCACCAAGTCGCGTTTTACACCTGCAAATGTCTTCTTTGACACGGGAGTCTCAATTCGAATGTTTGGTGGGTAATCGGATCCGGCAAGCTCCTTCTCTTTTAGAAGAACTTCGAGGAGAGACGGTGAGATTCGTGAGCTCTTTGGCAGTTCGTCATAGATCTTCGGTAGAGACTGCCCGTGCTCGGGTCGAGTGACTGCGGAGCGAGGCAGCACACGAACAAGACGTGAGAGAGAAGGACGCATTTTGAAAGACTGGACTAGGAAGTCAGCGCCAGAGCAATAAAATGTCAATGACGGTGGGCGCGCACCTCGCGACCTCCCAATAGGGTTGAGCACAACTCTTGGACGTCCTTTCGGATGAGTTGTGGGTGTCGAGTGTTATGTTACGCGTTACGTTGCGTGACAGACGCGTAAAGAGACGCGACGCGACTCGCGCTGAGCGCTAAGCTTCGTCCCAGTTCCCACCCAGATTGAGTTTCATAATGCAGAGGGATCCTGGCTCAAGTCGTTTTATCATTGAAAAACGCAAAGCTGCTGAAGTTCCAAGCGTCAGCGCGTCAGTTCGAGGAAAAAGGCCGAAGACGAACCCAGAAGCTGGAGAGCCGTCAGCAGCTCAGGGGAACGATAACTCTAAATGGCCTGACTATTTCAAGGAGGTGAGCATCTAATAAGACGAGGACGTTTTTGTACTTAACTCCGGGACCTTCTGCTAGTTGTTTAAGGTGTGTCCCAGAGTTCACGTTAGCCTGAGGGTGGTCCTTCGATTCACCAATCCCCTCCTGTCTCAAGATATTCAAGGTCTGTTCTCATAGCATTGCCTTGAGCCTGAACCAACCGGCTACCTCAGGCTTTGAATACGGTATTAGCTTTTTGTACTTCCAGAAAACAGTTCGCTACCTCGTTCAATTCTCTCCGTGCTTCTGTCGAGGGCCTACTCAAACGGCTAGTATCATTCCTGACTTGACTTGTACCTCTTTCTCACCTCTCCTCCGCTACCAGCCCACTTGAGCTGGCGAAGGTTGCAGAAATAAAGTATTATTAACTACGGGCGTGCCATGATGAATTCGCGTTCATTATCTTTAATTTCGCAGGGTTCTTGTGCCTGACATCTTGACCTTCGCCTATACCCCTGCGAACCACCTGAAATTCAATAGTTCAACTCAACAGCGGAAACCCCACGAAGACGCATATTCCGACTATGCACATTCCACGTCGTATGATGAGAACGACCACGTACTCGTTCTTGAAATGGATGACAGCATGGTTCGCAAAAAAAAACTGTCGAGTGACCCGCAAGTGCTTTGTATATCAGACTGACAGTGCCGTTGACATCATCCATGTCTTAGCGCATCTTTCGTTCCAGAACCTCTGGATCCTGCTTCTGTCAAGCAGCTGATTGAAAAGAGAAATGCCCTATTTTCTGGAGCGATTAATGAGTATGAAGTTTAACGACTAGTTAACCATAGGGTGCAATGTCACGTCCTTCTTAGGTTATTGCAGGTCTGTTCTGTTACGGAAGACGCTATCACCATGCTTGTGGGTTTGGCTCGAGATCACATCCCTATGACTACACCTACCAGCGACGAAGTGGGATCATCGAACATCCCTGATCCTGAGAACCGGCAATCCATTAATGGGATCGTCGAAGAGATTTATGAGCAGAAGTGGTATCAGAATCAAATCAAATACAGGAGAACTTTTGATGCCAAGCCAGGATCTATCGGTAGGTCTACCAAGAATACGCTATATCTGTGTCTCAACGTTTGCAGGGACAGTAGACCCACCCCTCTCTGATTCCATTAGGACCGCCCTTCGCGATTCCCGAAATATAAGCACACTATACACCCATCAAGCAACCGCGATAGCTGCGCTGTCTCAAGGGAAGAACGTCATTGTTTCCACGAGTACGGCCTCAGGAAAATCTGTAATTTATCAAGTAATGTCTATCGTGTTTCTCTCGTGCCTATACTAACCCCCCTCTCTCCAAAGGTCCCGCTGTTGCGTATCCTTGAACAAGATGCAGGGGCAAAAGCGCTTTTCATTTATCCGACCAAGGTCGGTCTTGTTCTGCCCCTGATTTGCACTAGGTCTCAACGCTCGTTCAAGGCTTTAGCCCAGGATCAGAAGGCAGCGCTCGAACAGCTGTTGGCTTGCTGTCCTGGTTTAGAGCACATCTCTGTTCGTTGCCCTACCGCTTACTCTCTTTGTTGTACCTCTCAAATTTGAACAAGATATCGACGTATGACGGCGATACCCCGAAGGACGCGCGACCGAGTGAGATGTCTTCGAAAATGGTTAAACACAAACCTTACTGACTGGTTTATTTTAGCCATTCGTGACACGGCGTCCGTTCTGTTTACGAACATCGTCGGTTCTCAGCTCTGGATCTTTAAGTATCTTGTGTTCTCATCTCCCAATTCAGGATACCATTCATGCCTCTATCTTACCTCACGAAGAACGGTGGCGCAGGTCAATTTACTGCCTTCACCAGGCTATACAATGACTAACATTGCACCCTAAGATTCTTGAAGAATCTTAAACTCGTTGCAGTCGACGAGTTGCATTATTATCATGACATGCTTGGCAGGTGCGCACACTAACCTTTCTTCCTCTTGGCCTCTCGCAGACACTCTATAGTCACGTTGCTTTGGTGATGAGGCGGCTTAGGAGAATATGCACCGCAGTGGGCAGTCAGTGTCTGGGTTGCGTGCCATGAACCCTACTGACTCACGAATCAAAGACCGCCACATTCGATTTGTTTCATGCAGTGCAACTATCTCACGACCGAAAGAACACATGAAAACTATCTTTGGTTTAGAGGTTTGTTCGCACAGCTCACGTACACTTCCATGTCTTACTTCGTCATTACCGCTAGGATGTTGAAGCGGTTACCCAAGATGACGCCCCATCGGGAAAGAAAGAATTCTTACTGTGGCGTCGCCCAGATACGTCGAATGCACCTCCCACGTCTGATGCCACACGAGTCATGTCGTATCTCATGAAGAGGGGTATCCGTGTCATCCTCTTCTGTAAGGTGAATCACTGCGAACTCTGACATGAGTTTTTCTTGGCTGGTGGCTAACTTCTTTCTTTAAGACAAGAAAATCATGCGAGCTTGTTAGACATCTCAACTTCATCTCACACATTGTCCTTCTAACTGTATGCCGTGACACGTAGGCAATGAATTCTCTTAGGACTATGCTGAGCATGGAACAACGGTATGACATCCTCGAGAAGGTCAAGCCATACCGTGGCGGTATGAGTCCCCTCCTTGTCGTTACCACAGTCCTATAAGATCTACTAGGTTACCAACCTTCTGAGCGGCGACAAATAGAGCAAGAAGCTTTCTCTGGGAAACTCCTTGGCCTGGTGGCTACGAATGCCCTTGAGCTCGGCGTAGATATAGGCGTACTGGATGCCGTAATCGTGTGTGGATTTCCCGTGTCTGTTGCGAGTTTTGTAGGAGTATATCCAGCGCAACCCTTGCAGTTAGGCTCACACTTTCCTAGCGTCAGCAGATTGGACGTGCAGGTCGAAGGGCCCGGGATTCTCTGGCCATTTACGTTGCGGAACAATCTGGAACCGATCACCACTACGTCGCTTACCCAGATGACCTATTCGACAAGCCTACCTCCGACCTTGTCGTCAATTTAGAAAGTCCATTGATCATTGAAGCCCATCTACAGTGCGCTGCTCTTGAAATGCCGCTGTCAAGGGACGATGCGTGTTGGTTCGGCCCCCTGACGAAAACAATCTGCGAGAACAGCCTCGTACGAGACAAAGAAGGCTGGTACGCTGTAATCATCTCCATCTCTCAGAGCCAGGGAAGACACAATCGCTCTTCAGGTTCCACACGCACCCAAAGCATTTGCCTCATCCCGCCGGTGCACTCTCTATTCGAGGAGCAGACGAGGAGAAGTACGCGGTCATAGACATTGGCAACCCGGACTTCGGAGTTAGAGGTCACATTCTTGAGGAGACTGAGGTTTCAAGAGCATTATTCGAATTATACGAGGGAGCAATAGTGAGTCAGGGTTTTCAACTGTCGTGCTGCTGCTTTCCTACTTTGCGCTCGTTATAGTTTCTCCATCAGGGCAAAACCTTCTTGGTAAGAGCCACCACACCGTTATATTGTACCTCGTTACTGAAAGTTACAGGTCAAAGAAATCAATCACGATTCGAAGCAAGCCAAGCTCGTACGAGCGGATGTTGGCTGGATCACGACTCCCAGGTACTTTCAGCCCCATTCCAGTGTGAGCGTGAAATATCACTCACCGAGCAATCGTTCCAACAGGGATTTTACGTGCGTGCTTTCTAACACCAATTATACAGCGCTTGACCTTCCTTGAACAGGGATGTCGACCCAATACAGACCTGGCGGATCCGGGAAGTGAAGGCCTCACCACGAAGGGCTCTATATGGAAGTTCGTAACTAGACTACGGTCATATATGTTTGAAGTCTCACCGGGAACCCACAGGGGTCGATGTGCGGACAATCGTGTATGGTACGTTGCTCATTTTGAGTTGTCTCCACTGCCTCGCTGACGTGTTCGACGCAGGCTATCATAAGATACGGTAAGTCTGAAAGTGCGAAATGATACGTGTCTCTGACCCTTTTGTAGGTTAAGCGATCAAAGGATTATCGAGTCTGTGGAGGTCGAGATGCCTCCTTATGAAAACATTACGACCGGAATGTGGTTGGACGTATCTAAAGAAGCACTGCTCTTTCTAGACGTCGAAACTGTCAGTCGTGCCGCAGCCATCCACTCGGCATCCCACGCGTTCCTCAACCAGTTCGTCATGGCCGCTGATTTACGGACGGAATGCAAGCCTCTCGAGAAAGAGATGAAAGCAAACGAATCCCCACGGAAGCGCCCTGCCCGGTAGGTCATCCGGCTACATAGAGAGACTGCAGCTGCTCAAATCTCGTGTCGCGTGTACAGCGTGATCTTCTACGACCCCGTCGGGAGAAGTATAGGTGGCGTCGCCGCGAAGGCGTTTGATCATGGTACGTCAGGTCTCACTCAGGCTATCAATGGTGTCAAATCTGTTCGATTATCGACTGCCCAGCGTCTGACTTCCTCTTCCGTGCTTTGGAAGCCGTCAGCTCCTGTGATTGTTTAGAGGGCTGCAAAAACTGTGAGCGCTCCGGCCAGACTTCTGAGATGACCATTTCACCAAAGGGAGAGCAGGTATTCTTAGCGACCTCTGTAAAAGAGGCAACGATGTCAAGTCGAAGAGAGGCGCCCTGGTGGTCCTAAAGGACATTTTTGGAATCCCCCTCGGGGAACCGGAAGAGCCCATTGAGCCCATGGTCTCTCTGCCCTTAACGGTGGTAGAGGCACCGAGTGTAGGTATTGCCGAGGGTGTCGTCGTTGAGAAGTGTGACGCCTAGAGAGTACTGTACGTCGTCCTTTCGCCACTCGGATATACGACGAGGACACATCTCTGCATCTATGACATTATACATGTCCCTACCACTTTGGCTGAAGTACTACACAGCTGATGATACGCAGCTGATGATAGATGATATGATATGCGGCTCGTATACTTATGTATACAATATATTGTTTCTTATGCAAGGGGGTCGAAGTCGTTCCAGATATCCTTTGATGCCGGTTTATTTGTGCTGAACCCAGACAATGAAGGCTGTTGGGGTTTAAGAGGTGTAAGAATATCGCCCATCGCCGGGCGTGAAGCAAATGCCGGGGGGGAGAAGGATGGTGTCACTGCGGGCGCAGAGAAGGCGCCGCTAGTCGACAGGGGAGGCGGGTTCAATAGGTTGGATGGCGCCATGGGCGAAGCTGTGAGCGGTGGTTGTTCGCTAGTGTTTGCAAAGACATCAGATAACGAGATATTGTAGTTAGGTTTTGGGAGAACCGGTTTCTGTGTTGGACTGTGGGGTGGGAATGAGCTTCGCGGATAACCAGGCCGTGAACTCTGCGTCAGTTGGCTCGTGACATTCATGTGTGAACTCGAATTCGGCGTAAACGATGAGGATGCAGGAGGCGGAGGGATGGATGTCGGCCTAGTCACGTGATTTCCCGCGCTAGTTCGGGTTGTAGGTAGTCTCGACGATGCAACGAGAGATCCTGGGCCACCGACGCGTGGGGACGGTGGGAGGCTCTGTGTAGACTGAGGAGCGGTGGGAATTGGAGGAACAACAGCTGTTTGAGACATTGACGGAGTCTGCGAAGTACTCTGAAGTTCAGGGCGATCAGCAGTCTCCTTCCAGAGTTTAAGGAAGGAGAAAAACAAACCTCCGTGCCAGATGACAAGATAGTGCCCCAGACGTCATCTTCCCAGTTGAAGTTCAACTCAGTATCGGCCTTGATTGTAGCCGCACCAGCTCCACCCACGAGAGTCTCGAAGTCTATACCGCCTCTAGACGTCTGTCCACCGTTGGCACCATTAGTTGCGGTCGCAGAGCGATCCTCTATACGCTGCGAATCGCGTAGAAACTGATTGTGCTCCTTTTCGACGCGGTCGCTCAGTTTCCGAATTACAGCCATAAAGCGCTGGAATTGCTCGACATTTAGCACTGTCCAAGTAAGGCTTTTTTTTAAAAAGTGAGGATGCAAGGTAAGAGAAATTTGCCTACGAGGGCCGATAGACATTGCCCAAAGCTGTGGGAGGACGAGGGTAGCCACAGCTTCTCTGTCAACCTTGAGACCCATCGCCTCTTGCACAGAGAGAGTCGCCATCTGTAAAGTCATTCATGAGAGTGTGGAAGAAGAGATGCAGTAATCCGGGGAATACCGTCACCGATGGCTCCTTTGTACGAATCTTCGAAAGAAGAGGAACAAGGTTTTGTGTCAGACTCGTCTAATCTGGGTGAGTAAAACCTGGGAGCGCAATTGGGAAACATGCACTTTACCTGATCAAGTATTTGGACCATGCTAAGGAATGTGACGAGGGTGGCCACCTTCACAGACAAAAGGCGCGTTTGGGTGAAAACCACCTATCGTCCTCATTAGTAAGCACATTCACGGGACGACGTATCACACCGCACCGCAACCCTTGGAAAGAGAACTCCTTGGACTTCGGCATAATCAATACTTTCGCACAAACCTGGCACAACTCCAAGGGCACGTTCTTGAACCTTGAGACGAATGAATATAACTTGGAGGGAGGACAACAAACGACCTACAGCCGCATGCTCGGATTCGAGCGCATTGTATACAAGGGGAAGGACATCTGAAAGGAGTGTCAGGTCAAGGACGACGTTTGCCATTAAATCAAACTCACGCTCTCGGAATACTGTCTTTTCAGTCTTTGCTTGAAGAGTGTTCAGATTGTCTAGGAGCGTCAGCATGTTTTGTGGCGGTTCCTTTATAGTGAACAAGGGTTTAAGACTGGGC